>JAWWEQ010038137.1:0-19418 GCA_035583055.1 Torymus tubicola
CTAGCATTCTTCATATTTTAGCATCTAAAAACATACCTCAAAGTTTGAGCAAAATCCGTGATCCGGAGGCCGTGACCACTCCTAGTTAGTAACCAGTACATTCGATCCCTTAACAGTGTAGTAAATAATCTATTGAAATTATTATCTTTTATGATTCTACCCAAATCCCATAAAATGTTATTGCTATACACTTCCAAAGCGACATAAATATCCGCACCTAACATCCATTCAAAACCTGTTGTTGCACTTCAGTAAATTTTTTACTATTTTCATAATGATGCTGAGCCACACTCTACATGTGGAATTTTTGCGGTTTTCAATAGTAATTTTAATATTTTTGTAGCAAATTTAACGGCTTAAAATAGTAATTTTTATGATTATTGAACAAAAATAACAATTACTATTTAAAATAGTAAAAATCGGACATGTTGAGTATTCCCCAATGTTACTGTAAAAATAGTAAATTATCTTATCGAAAGAGTAAAATCAACTCATAAATTAGCGGTGGACGCAAAGTTGGGGGTAGCTTCTGCCTCTCTTTTTTCGCTTCAGCAGCTAAAAATAATCGAAAAACAATACAATTCGTGACACTGTTCGAGAGAGAACGACGGGGCCACGGGTCATAAAAGTTGTGTCGTGCTCTTGCCCTGCTTTCTTCCGCTAAGACTATATAATAAAGTTAAACGCCCATTTCTGTTACATTAGAGCCTGTAAACCCTGTGAAAATAAGGCTACCTTTTGGTTTGGTGTCATAAAATTTGCGCCCAAACTTTCTACTAACCATGACCAATTGGTCTTCAGTTCCTCTCGATCCCAAGGAGAGAACGTGTACGAAAGGCCGAAAGCAAAAGGACAGAAAGTGAACTACAGTAATTCACAGATACTATAAAATTAAAGTTTGTTTGCATAGGACTTGAAGTTTCATAAACGGACCCAAAAAGGTAGCGAGTTCTTTACGTCGTGCGCATATCCGCCGCCTGTACTCTTCGCTTTTGCTATACTTTTCCTTGCTTTCCATTATTCGTTCTAGTCCTTTTCCTTTTATCTCACTTTTGCCAACCCTCGCTTTACCTACTCGCGCGCGCCTTTCTCTTTCCAAAATTTTTGTTTACGCCAATTTTTGCACGTACAGAGACGTTCCTAAGAACTCCGCAGGAAATTCCACGACTATATGAACCATTTTTTATGGCGCAAATATACTATCTGGGAATTTTGCCTGAACCTCTCGACTCTTTATTTATGAGCAGCATGCTAGAAACCGGAAAAACCTCAAATGGTCAGTAGGTCTCTTATTATGTAGTAGGATTTCCGCGCAGTCATGCCGTGCATCGCCGCGAGCGCGGACGTAGCAAATGCGTGTTCACCCGTATAATAAATATACAAGAAGTCGAACAGTTGAAAAAATGCTTCATTCTTTTTGGATGACAATTGATCTTTATGAAAAAATTCATGGATGTTCTATAGATGGAGTACCTTGAGATAATACTATGACTTTATCGATTGAATTCGTAGTTATTTGAAAAAATAAATAAAATGCAAAAAGTCGGCCAACCAGCCCCGGTCTCCCCTACTACTTGGATGGGTGACCACAATATGTCTATGCAACTTCGGCGATCGTTTAGGTGATTATTCGCTTCTAGCAAATTGTTCGGGAGGCAAATTTATTTTCGGTGTTTAAGACTACGGAATTTGCCTGCGTTTTTTCGTACATACGCACGCACACGATTACACAGTGTGCACGATCTAGATCATATTTATTTTCACTAAAAGTAATTGTATCAAAGTTTTTATATCGAATAATAACATGGGAAAAATTAGTAGGGAATTAAGGTAGTTCTCTAAGGACTCGTAAGTCAATGCAGTAATCACGAAAGAATAAATATTAAATTAACATTCTCTTAGTCAAATCATGTATGAAAAAACTTTTTATGAATTTACACGATTTCTTAAGTAAAAAGGTGATGTAAACATAGAGTAGAAAATAAATAATTTGTAATTGGTTAGGATTAAACAGGTTAGGAAAACGGCGATTTTCTATTTTCAATAATAAATATCTTTTCAAAAAGGTCGGCTTGACACATATTTTTTGTACTTATAGAAAGAGCATAATTTGATCTTTGAGAACATACTTTTTATTTTTGAAAAATCCACCTTTAAAGTATCAAACTTTATAACTTTCTATAACAATTGATATGATTCTCATTAACTGCCATATAAAAATGACTAATTTCAATAATTTTTTTCTCAAAAAATAAGTCGGCAACCTATATTTTAAAAAATAGAGAAAATTCTTTTAGAGCTTAAAGAATACGCTAGAATTTTGTTGCTTTCGAAACCCACTTTTTGATATTTTAGAGAACTACCTTAAAATCGATTTTTTTTTATCAAATTTGTTCCGCCTTAATATCACTAAAATCATTTCTTGCCACTATACAAATAATACGCGTTGCAAAAATATAAAACTGACTGAGGCACCTTGAAATATCAATTTCTCCAAAATTTAACTGATTCTTAGCTATTGACAAATAACTTAATTTATAACTAATGATTATATCTTACTAAAGACTATAAAGTGTAACTGGCTTATTTCTCCTGATTGCCTTTTCCGCTGCGGCTTGTCGAAGCGGAATTGCCGATGAACGACGCAGCAAAAATGGCGCTTGCCTTATACCCACGGCGGTACTGCTCGCGATCCGTCGGCCGACGGATGCCCGTGTACAACACGTGGCTTCTTCGCCGCGTTTCTTGGGAGCGTGCGTGGCGGCGGGGTTCAACTCGCCGACGCTCAAAGGAAAATCATTCATGCAAATATTAAACGCGAACACTGAATTTACGTAAACAGTCGCTTTATTTGCCTTCACGGCCAGAACAGATTAACACTATTGACAATGAACACTAAACGGGTGGTGCGCCCGCGTTCGCGAATGCGCTTCGGTGCACGTGCACGCGAAAGCACGTGCACCGCTATTCGCCTTTCGTCGGCCTGGGCTGAGCGTATGGCCGATTCGAATGCCGTCGGACGATCGACGTCCGACGGATGCGCCTAATTAGCGCGTGTAATGCCTGGCCAGGGCTTACTTTTCGGTAGCGCTATTCCTCGCCGAGATAGCGCAGTCCCGGTCGTGTGCGGGAGCAGCAGGCGTCCGTCAGCTGGATGACTCCCCGTGTACAGGAGTGGCGAGCGGCCGTTCTTCTATCTCTCTTCCTCTCTCGCGAAATCGGCTATGCTGCAGTTCCAGTCGTCGAGATCACTTTAACTCCTTGCGCACTCCTGCACACTATGTCTCTCTTTCTCTCTCTCTCTCACTATTTCGCTTTTTTAGCTCAGCGTGGATATTTTCTCTCACTATGTGCACGGCAGGAAGGTTGTCGAAAAATTAAACTTAAAATTCTCTCCTGTGAGCACGCATCGGCAACCGCGGCCCTCGCCAAGGTTCGCGCCTGCCGTTACAAAAGCAATTAAAGATAATAATTACAGGGTAGATAAATCTAGCTAATTTATAAAATTTAGGCAATAACACTGATTGGTTTTCTAATATAAATATATTTTTTAAATAAAGAACATGATGTAATAGAATGAAAATTCATTTTCTCAAGAAAAAAGTTTTTCTATAGTACTTGCATGAAATATGAAGTACAGAAGTGATACGTTTTTAGATGTAGAAGTCCGAAGAAAGTTGTAATATTAGCTATAACTTCTAGTAATTTTTAGCTTTATTATTAAAATAACATTGAAAAATGCTTCGTTTAAAAACGGTAAACATTTAACACTGAAAAAACATTGTTCTAAAACTAGAAACGAAGCTGTAGCAAATGATCTTTCATTTTGCTTTTTTATAATTAAAAAGTTTGTATTCCTTCCATAAATATGAAAGTTTAAAGTTGAGTTTAAAAAGCTGAAAAGCACTATTTTAGTAATAATAATGAAATAATTAAATTAAAACAATGGGAAACTAATAACAATATTTTGTATACATCATTAGATCATTTATTGGCTATTATATGTCATAAATTAATACCAGAATTTATTATGACGTGAAAAAATATTTTGCATTATAAATACTTTGACGTTAAATAATTAATTATATAATATTATTCTATTTTAAAAGTATTTTCAACAATTTAAGAATTAATCTATAACGGGCACATGGAAGGTATCTGTATTACCGACACAGTGACTCATCTAGGATAGAAGCACGCAGTTTGACAGTGCGTTGGTAGTCTCGCGGTACAGGCACTCGACTGACGTCCGGACGGCGCGGGTTCAAGTCCCGATGTCAGCGCCTATTTTTTTTCGTATTTTCCCCGAATCCAGCCCGTTACAACTGGCGCCCAACAAAATAAAATCCACATTTCCTCTGAAACTTCCACGATCGGGAAGTAGTCTGATCGAAATTCTTCCTCCCACCCTCGAATACGCGGATCACGATCCAGAGGAATTCCCTGCGTGTAAGTCTGTGCGGTATACGGCCATATAGGAAAACACTATCCTATACGCACGCATGTTTTCAGTTAAGAAAATAGAAAGAATGTTTGTCTTGTACTGATCAAGCCTCCACGTAGAATAGAGTCTACGTGACTACCGTACGAGCATTTAGTTGAGAGTACTCCTGAATGGCGGTTGAGCATGGAGAAGTGTCATCATGTCTCCTGGAGAGAACTAGAGACTGATGTCCGCGTACAGGTGGAGAAGTGTGTGTAATTGGGAAAGAGATGTTCCGCCCGAAGAAAAGGTCACAGTGCTACCTCCTCGCAGTGTAGCCAGGTTCTGGCGATAAATCGCCACATTAACACGGGTTTTAATTACTATATATATTTGTTTACTGGCCACACTGTCTCCTCGGGGGAAACGATGAAAAGGATGAATGGTTAGTGAGGAGAAAGGTTTAGGTAGGCTTGGTCGGTAAGGTGGTGTTTCATCCTGGGTTACCGTCTGGACTCGTCTTCGAGCATATACTACTGGAGGTAGCGTTCAAGCGGCCGAGCGCGTTACCAGCTGAAGGGAAAGATAGCAGCTATGAAGTTACATGCTATCTCTCTCTCGCCGCACGTGATTGGCTACCTGGCTAGCCTATGTGATTGAATAGCAAGCGAGGCGGTACCGTATAAATATACTTATTTATATTAAAAATGAAATAAAATTAAACCCAAAAGTTATTTACTTTATAAAAAAAAAACAATTTATTAGTCATAATAAACATGTCAAACTAATAAAAAATCCATGTATATAAATGTAAACTCTAAAGCGGGAGATGATAATAAACGATCTCTCATTATTGAAATGTAATTGTTACGGTAGCCGTGAGAGCTAAATCATGTATATCTCTTCACTTCCAATTTTTTGCTTCAAATTCGAGTCCTGGCGATGAACTTTTTTTAACGTTTAATTTTTTAAAAATTTCATTAAAACATTTTTTTAATGTATTTTTTAATGATGAATCAATATTAATTTTTATCCACGTAAAAATTTTAATATTTGGCAGCAAAATTTTATGTACGTCAATAAAATTTTTCTTACAATACTTACATTAAAATTAATACGATTTTTAATAGTGAAGGGTTATTGAGAATTAATAGTTTAGTACTAATTAGTAGTTTAGTATCGCTCTTTACGTAGTTTTTGTAGTTTCAATACGTAATTTATAAGGTAAGTATTATATATAAGTAACACACATACTACAAAGCTTTAAAAAATATAATTAATAATACATTTTATATATAAATAATTATTGATTTTTAAATAATATTAATTTAGTCAAATTTCTCCTTATTTTCTTTGTTTCTTGCTTCTTTCGTTATTCGTAATGCTTCATACGAATTGTTAAATACTTAATAATTATATGTTTGATTAAATATGATCTATGCAGCTTTGGATTTTCCGTATGATTACTTGATAATAAATTCTTTGGTATTTTATGTATCATCTCAAAACACATTTGTTTAAAAATACCTTTGGCTGAGTTATAACATAATCTAAAATTCTTTTCAAGAATTTGACATACCTTAGTTAAATCTTCAGATGGTTTAATTAAATCTCCTTGATTCTTTTTATCCACTAAAGATAAATTACTACTTTGATCTGTTGGTAATAACGGACAGTGAAAACATTTCATGCGTTTCAAAATTGTCCTTGCAATAAATCCTGCAATATATGCGCCAACATTATCTATATATAACTTATTAATTCCAGGTCCGTAGAAATTATCACGGCTTATCACAGAATTTTCTATACAAAGATCTGTATAACTATCATCTAATTCATGATTAATAATCGTATTTGACATATTTTTATTAAAGCTTTTCCATGTTTCAGGTGAGATCCTTAAAATTTCAATATCGTCTACAGAAATACAATTCGCATGCTGAGATTCTTTGCCGTCGGCATGAATTAGTAATTTTTTAACAATATTTAGAAATTGATAGCAAGTTGGATTGTTATTATTACCACCCTTGCTTCGCACCGCACTAAAAAAGGTTTCAAGATTTCAATCTTGAGATAACTTGTACGTTAATAAATAATAATTATTATCCTTAAAATAAGCCTTATAAATGTTAATAATATTTTGAAGCGAATAAATTATTCCGCTAAACCCCGTTTTTTCGTGAATTAATAATCAGCGATCCATCAAAATATTTTAAATTTTCTATATAGAAGATTCTTTTTATAATATTTTCAACGTTATTCTCAGATATACTTCTTTTATACTCTTCTTTGTGAAATAATACTCTCGAGTTCAAAATGTCCAAAGCATTGTTTATAAAATTACAAAATTTTGCAGTACCAGTGACATTTTGAAATTCTGACATTTTCATATCTTTTTTTAAAAAAAGAAGACTTACACTTACGCTATTACTTAGCGTTTGAGCAGCTATTCGCACATTCATTTTATTTATCTTTCCATCGAATATTCTCCTTTCTTAATTTATTAGCTGCGTGAAGCCCATTCATTTCCTGAAAATATTGTAATTGGGAAATAAATGTCCAAGTTATTATATTGCCTTCCGAATCGTACATATCTTCACCACTTGCTAATGAATTTCTAATCAATTCCAGTACATGACATCCATCATAAATAATAAATATCTCCTTTTTTGTTATGGGGTGTTGGAAAAAGTATTTACCATCATTTGCTAAAGATTGTTTACCTTCTAATATATTGCACATTGCGGCATTAGACTGTAAACCATCAAATGTTAGTGATGTAATAGTTATGCCTGTGTCGTGCAAAGCTCTTAAATTTTCTATTACTATTTTGGCTTTTTCTTCTCCGGTTAAAGATGTAATAAAATAATAGGAAACGGGAATTTTAAATTTACCGTTTTCGCAAACAATCATAACAAGTAGAAAATTTTCTGCTTCAGGTACACAGTAATTCCATCCATATTGTTTCCCACATCTATATATCCATACTCCTTATCATTTATAATCTCTACAGAATTCCTCACACTCATTTCATCCATCACCAAGTTACAAAATACTGGTCTATTACTATTTGTGTTTTTAATAAGATTAACTTTCTGTTTAATTATTTCTAAACCTGCTGTATTTATACCAGCATTAAAATCAATATGTTTGTATCATTTTCCAATAGTCAATGGGTGAGGTAAACAGTTTACAAAAGTTCTTCTAACATAATTGTACGCCTTTGGAGAATAAATATGTAATGTCGTAGCAAATGATCTCAACGATGGTGGAAATGCTCGTTTATTTTTTTCTCTAGTAACCGTTTTAATAAATCACTTGCTTGTGCAGGTAATAACTTTTTAACATTATCTGATTAAAAACGTAAGAAGTATTTACTTGTATAAAGGGTTAAAAAAGTATGCACGTTTTACGACCTTTTCAGATACCAATTTATGTTGTCTTACATGAGAAATTAGTGAGTCAATATTTTTCACTTTTCTTTTTGCACGATACAATCTCATTGATTGTATTCTTCGACTTTTACGTAAACTTCTAACTTCTACTTATGCATTCTGAAGTAAGCTTCGTACCAGACTAGTATTATTTAAGTTTATTGAATCCAAGTTAACATTAACTATTGATTTTCTAAAAATATTTCTTACAATCTCCTTTTCTTCAACATTACTTGAATCTGATAAATTGTAAATAATCATGATATGATTATAATTTATACTATGTAAATCGATTAATCTTTACTTCAAGCATTACCTTCTGTTTACTTCACTTTCTTTTGCAACTTCCTCTGAATTCATAAAATCATCTTCCACATTTGATAATTGACATTCATCTAAGTGACTGAAACAAAAAACATATAACGGTAAAATAAATTATAATATTTAAATGTAGGTAAAAAAACTTCTTTAATAACTAAACCATACGTTGTAATAATATTGTTTTCATGAAGATTTTGAGTAATGTTGACATTATTCGTTGAATCTGTGGATGATAGTGGAACCGTACTGTCTTTTAAAGATAAATCTATTCCATCATGAAGTAAATCACTAATATTTGGACTTGATGAGCTTTGTATTGGTTCATTTTCCTTCACTTTTTCAAATTTCATTGGACAAGATCCCTTTTTAAGTCTTACTACTTTACATAAGCCTCCATAGTTGAAACATGATGACTCAAAGTGCATAGCACAAAAATAAGCAAATTTTTTAAATTCCATTTCAGTCTTAAAATAATTTTTTATGTGGTTAGCTCATTCGTTTCGTGTGTTCTCATCTTTCGGTACTCTACAAAAAATACAAATGAAAATAAAAATAACAAAAACTGAAACCTAACCATAAAATCGATGTATATACCTATGTGCGTAACTTACTGGAAAAAAATTCAAATTTAAACATCCAGAATCGTCTTTCTGCAATCTGCAGTTAGGAATGCAGCATTTTTTAGCCATTTCTCTCAAGTATATACACAAAAAACCATCTATATTAAACTATTTAAAATCTGTTAGATTTATACGGCGGATGATTTCTTTCAAAGTAAATCGCAACAGCCAATCACGTGCGACAAGAGAGAGATAGCATGTAACTTCATAGCTGCTATCTCTCTCTTCGACTGGTAACGCGCTCGGCCTCTTGAACGCTACCTCCAATAGTATATGCTCGAAGACGAGTCCAGACGGTAACCCAGGACGAAACACCACCTTACCGACCAAGCCTGCCTAAACCTTTCTCCTCACTAACCATTCATCCTTTTCATCGTGTCCCCCGAGGAGGTAGCACTGTGACCTTTTCTTCGGGCGGAACATCTCTTTCCCAATTACACACACTTCTCCACCCGTACGCGGACATCAGTCTCCAGTTCTTCAAATTTTTTTCAGTGTACGCGATATCTGGGTGGGGGATATAACGGGTGCATGGAAGGTATCTGTATTACCGACACGGCAATCCATCTAAGGTAGAAGCACACAGTTTAACAGTGCGTTGGTAGTCTCGCGGTAGAGACACTTGACTGTCATCCGAACGGCGCGGGTTTAACTCCCGATGTCAGCGCGTATTTTTTTCGTAATTTCCCCGAATTCACCCCGTTACAAATCATATAATATGTAGAAACTGTCGGTATTTTACCGACTATGCCTGCACTCTCACTTGCGTACATGTAAACATCAGACATCGACTAGTTCATTTCTCAGAAATGTGTTGGTATACATGAGGAGCGCGTATTCTACATCCTATGTCAAGGGCGGGCTTCCATTGCGTATGGGCTCTCACGGCGATGCTTGTTGTGTCTGTTTTACGTGTGTTAACAGTGTGTCTTTATTATTTGCAAGTGGTTTTTCGATATCATAAGTGCATCAGTTTTCTACAAGTGTGTAAGAATAGAATTCGGCAACGTGTGCTTGTATTGAATTCTCGGAATTTCTCTATCGCGTAGTTCACGCGTCGAGAAAGGTGTTGTTGTGGCTGCGTTGCTACTACAAGCTGTGGATGTCATTAGTTACAACCAGGTAAATTAATAATTGCATATAAAATATAGCTATTTTCTAAAGCGTTCATAAGTAATTTCTAGTTATAATGATATTTTAAATAAGAAAAGTTTTGAAGTTACATATATAAACATTTTCAGGTTTTGTTTTTATAGAATAGTAGAAATGGCCAGCGCGAAAAACAAATTTCAAAATTATGAGTTTGCTGGCTGTGTAAATGAAAGTGACCAAGTGGAATTTTATATTGTGCCACCTTCTTGGATCACGTATGACACTGTTAAAAGGACTTGCTTGGCAAAGTATTCAGAACCACCTTACTCTCAACGTGCCATCGACTTAATTCATTCAAGGGTAAAGGCAGGCCTCGGTCCACTACCTAGCTGGCCATCTTGGCCAGTCTTCATAAAAGGAGGAGCAAGTAAGCAAATGTTATTATACTTATTAAATCATAAATTGATTTTTAATTTTTATATTAATTGTTTGTTCATTTTATGTATAACAGATACGTATACAAAAGCAGAAGAAAGACTATTACGTCTGAAATCTGAAACATATGCATTGACTACTGATGCTGGAGAAGAGGAAACAGCTAAAGAACAAGTTGAATTGTTTGAAAAGGAGTCGTTGCAAGATATTATGAATGTAGTTAATTCAGATAGTAGTAACTATGACGTTCCTTCATCAATAGATACTGATAGCTGCATTGAAGAGGTAAAAGGCAGAAAAAAGGTATGTAAATAATTTATTTACTATATTTCTATTGTTATACTAATTTTATATTGTTAATTTATATTTGTTTTGTCGTAAATAGGCAATTCCAAACAAAATGGGAAAAAGAAAGCTCCAGAATTTTCAACAAAGAAAAAATGTATAAAAAATTCAAAGAAAGTTACGACTAAAAAGTCTTTATTTATATGTTCGTAGGTCAAAGTAAATTTAATAAACAACAAGAAGAATCAGATGCAATGGAAAACGTTAAAAACAATGAAGGAATAGTGGAAAATGATCTCAAAGAAACTTCAGGTGTAAAATGCAGTAAAGATACACCTACCGTTGGATTATCTATTTCAAAGGAAAAAAGTTTTAAATGTTAAGAATCATAATCGCTCTTGAAAAATATTTCAATCATGTAATATTATTCGGCCAAAGAGAACCACCACCACCTTGTAGGTGGAAGGAATCTTAATGGATCTGGCATCTTTTAGTTTACATAAAATGCAATGTATGGTGGAAGATTTCGAGTCCGATAAGCCCATCATCCGTTGTACACCGAAGTAAGGATCATAAGACTATCATTGTACTTATCATGCTAAATTTTGATTTATTCATAAAATAAATAAATTAAAAAATTAAAAAACTTAAAATACTTCATTTAAATTTTTTATTGTAAGTGCCATAAAGTCAGGCCAAAGTTCTGAGTCCAAACGGCTCAACTTTTTATTAAAAAAAAATTATATATTTTTTATTATAATATTTAATATAATAAATTATAAAAGATTAATTTTAATTGACGTTTATCTGAAAATGAACTTTTTCAAATATCTTATACTAGAAACAGTTTCCAATAGGCCTTTTCCACAGTGGAGAAGATTTTATAACAAAGAAACCCAATGTTTGCAAGATTGTGATATGTGACATTTAAAAATAATAAAACAATAAGCTTTAAACTACTTTTCTTTTTTTATTTGTGGACGATACTACTTTTATTAAAAATAACTTTTTTACGGAAGGGAGGAATGTTTCCGAAATTATGACGGGAGTGGTATATCACCACCGTAAACCCAACACGTCAAATTTGGACGTGTTCACCGCGTGCACGGTGATCGCAGAGAATAGTTCGGGGCCGCAATTCTTCTCTCCCGATTATTAATCGATAATTGGAGAAGAGCGGAGAAGAAAGCGAAGAGGCTTCCTTTTGTCGCATGGCGATGGGTATGTATGTAAAGAGAGAAAGAAAGAGAGAGAGAGAGAAAGTGAGAGAGAGAAAATGAGTGAGAGAAAGGGAATACAAATGTGACAAAAACGTATCGTATTTCATAGCAAAATAATAAAATTAAAAATAAATGTGTAAAAAATTCAAGCGAAATATCTCTTATTCAAAAACAAACTTCTGTACGAGATAGACGTAAAAATAAAAAGTTTTCAAAAGTAACGCTGTTATTAGCTTTTCCCCGTGTGTAGCTACTAATGTATAGCACCTAGTATCATTGATCCTTCGAGCCGGAATTGTCTCATATAATATCCACATCAATCGAGCACCAGGGAGTTTACAATATAAGGTTAACTTATAGTGAGAAATGAGACCTTTCCGCGGAACCATTGCCGGCGGACATATAGAGCCAATAAGATTGCTCAAGCTCTTGCTGCTCGACGCAGTCAAGCGCGCACTAGTGCACCCGCGAGGAACCCTAACCAAGCTACATCTAATGTGGAAGAAGAGTTAGCTGTTAATGAAGTGCATGACGCTGCACCTCCTCGCAGAGGGTCAGCAGCGGGTGCGCATGCAAACGCACTGCCCGCCGTCTGTCTTGTTCCCGATCCTGACGCACATGCACCTCTCCCGAGACATCGAACTACGAGCACGCGAGAAACTGCACCGACCAACACCTGTCGAGAATCACATCGAACATTAGCGCAAAATATTTTGCTAAACGTCGACTGCGAGAATTTTCATCCTTGGGTAAGGAACTCGAGGAAACGCGTATTCGCAAATTGAAAACAATATCGTTAACATAATCAATTTTCCGAAAGTTACAATGTACACCTTCAAAATTTTTAAGAACGCGAGGGCAGTACTTGTCACGATAATAGGCCGGAAATATCTAATAATTGTGAAAATGAAAATGTTGACCTCTCAAACGGAAATACCATGAACCGTCTAGCCAATATTCTTGAAAGAAAGTTGGTTTAATTCTCAATCTATTTTGAAAACTGAAAATACAAAATTATTACAGAATGACTTCTTCTAAAGTTTTACCTAAGTTTTCCAGTGATCGAAATTCAAACGAGAATTTGAAATGTCAACTACACTCGGCAGCTACTCGGACAGTGAGAATCTTTTACGTTTAAGCAATGCGTTAGAAGGTGAAGTTAGAGAGCCAGTCAGATCTCTGTTTGTTGCCGGAAATCATACAAGCGACATTATGAAAACGTTAGAGATGCGTTTCGGCAATTCTAAGTTAATATTGAAAAATATTTTAAATGAAATTAAGGAACTACCGAGAATTGATTCGCGACAAATGAGTTATAACCTTTTATAGTGATTTATTCTTTATTATATCATCATGACCTTAACTATTCTACTTATACATAATTGTATGCTTTTTACAGTTTATCAGTTAAATTGATACTTTAGATCGTATCTAAAAAACCATTATACATTTATAAGTGGTATAGAGAATAAATTTGTCGACAAACAAGTTCTTGCAATGTGTTATACGTGCTACCTGCAATAATTTGATATTATTAATGCTATGAATAGTTTTTATGATTATATTGTACAGCTGTGGTGTAAAATATAATCATACTCTATTGAAGAGGCAGCATAGAAACAAATTTCTGTGGAAGAAGCATAGCTTTTTCTGAAGATGAAACCCATCTTGGTCCAGGGCTTATGTTAAAGGGTTTACAATACAGAATCAGAAATAATTTGTCGAATAAAATATATTCTGTCGAACTCGTTTCTTTTTTTTTTATATAAAGGTACCCTCAAAAGCAGTTAATCAGAGACTTTCAAAAGGGGTCATAAAAAAATATGACTACATTCTAGAAGTAAAATACAATTGATAAGAATAAATAATTTCAAAACCACCAAGACTTCTTGAAATACAAAAATAATTTTTTTGATGACTTTACAAATTGAAAAGTAAAAAAAAATAATATTGTTAATATAAAACTTTCTACGAAAGTATAAAATAAGACAAGTATAAACGTTTTTTCTGTATAATCTACTATCTCCCTTTCCCACTTCCTCTCGCTTTCTCATTCTCTCGCCTCTTTCCTAATCTCATCTACTCAATAAAACATCTCTACAAATTGAATAATTTTTTTCATGACTATACAAGAAATAGTATGTTATTAATACTCTGCTAAACAAATTATATCTAAGTAAGTACATTGAAATTGTTTACTGCAAATCAAAGAAACGAAAGTTGTGAAATCAGTTATCGTTAGTCAAGTAATGCAAACAACTCTTGGAAACACCTGTATGACTGTTCTCAGAAATTTATTCAAATAAGTTCATCCTTCTATACAAATTAAACACAAGAAAGTACTGAAATCAATTTTTTTAATCAAGTACCCGTATGTTAACTTCACTTACACAATAGAACTTTTCGAACCTACTCAGAAATATTCAGCCAGGGAGGGCATAAAGTACTACTTAACACCCAAGAGGCGTAATAGGTCACATACTCTTATAAAACTTTATACAACCTACGTACTTTATGTCCGTGTGGGCAAAAATTATTGTATATAACTATCTTTTACTTCGAGTAAATGTTTGCTGAACAAATTACATAATGTCAGTACATTCAAATTGTTCATTGCAAATCAAACAAATGGAAGTTGTGAAATCAATTTACCGATAGTCAAGTAATGCAAACAACTCTCCCAAAGAACTGTTCTCAAAAGTGTTTTCAAATGTTTTCAGTCTTCTATATACAAATTAAATACAAGAAAGTACTGAAATCAATTTATTCTAGTCAAGTACCTATAAGTTAACTTCGCTGACAACTTTTCGTACCTTATTGTGTGTAAAATTAATTTTTATGTCCACATTGTAACTTCAAAAATATTCAGCCAGCGGGCATAAAGTACTACTTAACACATAATAAGATGCGCAATAGCTCACATACTTATATACAAAACCTTATTGTATAGAACCTACGGCCTTTACGCCAGCGTGGGCAGAAATTATTTTTATTATATAACTACTGTGCCTTCTTTTTATTTCTAAAATTCATAAGAATTTTTTTAGATATTTATGAAAAATTACATAGTGATCAACTCATCACTCAATGTTATATTACGAATATTACACTTTCTATAATATTACGAATTTTGGGAGAACAAGAGAAGTCTACAACTGCTCTAGCAGCGGTGGCCCTCCATTCTCCCATAATACTTAGCGGGTCCGACGGTTTGCAGTTTACCGGTGGGATTTGTAAATGTAGAATACTAAATTTTTGTATACATTCATTATAAATGTTTATACCTGTACGTCCACTATAATAAATAAATAATTACATTGGTTATTTCATACCGCTTAAATACATCCTCCCTATACTCACTAACGTTAGTATGTTATAACATATTTTACAAAATCGTCAGCATTTTTAATATGTTCACTGGGTGGTGCAGACAAATTATGAGTTGTAGCAAAATGTTTTAGCACTGATGCTATCACATTGTGTAATATGATCATCATCAAAATGCAATCGAACGAGCGTAAGCGAGCGAGTGTTATTTTATTTTAACACAAGTTATAACTGTTTGATTTTAATATTTTTAATGTCTTTAATTAAAAACTACCTAAAAGTTAAAATTTCCATCATTGAGTCGTAAATAGCGTAATCAGGGCCAGATACATCTATATTTTGGGAAAACTCTATCTATGAATCTATTTCTTTTTCGTCCCATTATCGTCGTCGACACTTTCGCCATTTTATTTCCTTCTCTTCAGTTTCTCTCGTCTACGCCTCTAACATCGTACAGCTGCGCAGCGACTGCGTGAATGGTTGTTGATCAGTGGTAACGCCTCGCGTCAATGGTGGGGATACAGATCGCAAAGCGGAGTAAAACATGAATACATAAGCGTAAAATTTTGAGTAGAGGTTCATTAATAACTATAATGCGAATCGACCTTCAAATAATTCAATATTGTTACTTAAAATTAGTTATTAGGTACGTAAATATAGTTAAATATGAATGCAAAAATCTTAAATACAGAGTGTAAATTAACTTTTAAAAACATGTTCTTATATGAGAATTTCGTGAGTATATATGAGGCGTTTCACGTCAAACCTTCCAGTGCGATGCGCGAGTATCAAATCGCGCTATTTCAACTCATATTTATGGTACTAAAATGTATCTGAAAAATTGATTGATAATCATTAACAATGTATTTTTCCCTTAGCTTTCCAATGGTGTAATCAATTTATCGAAAAGATGTTATATCAGAAAGTATATTTTAAGACTAATCTTTTTTATTATTTAGATCGAAAGCCAAACATAGAAATAGGTATTTTTGAAAAGAGCCCAAGTTGTTTTCTTCGAGAAATGTTTTATTATTCCTTTTATACCCTTTACCATAGTTTCAATGCTACCAATAGAAGGCTGAGATAAAATCCTTCTATTTGAACAAAAAATTTATCGAAAAATTCCTACCTGTTAAAAAATGAATACATTTTTTATTCGGAATATAAAATTTCAAATCTTCATAAATATATTGAAGTAAATTATATATTGATATAAATTTTTATTGCATAGGACAATTTTTTTCAATTTTAGCCGAATGGTGTACTAGATAAGTGCAATAAGTTGTTAAAATTTGAAGTCAACACATAGAATATGTTTTTAAAAACAGATTAAAGAAATGTAAACTATTTTGTCATTAGTATAAATGAATATCAGACTAAAGATATTTAAAATATTAAAAGATTTCATGATTATACAGCTTTCTCTTTGTGAAAGCAAAAATTACCTTTACTTTAATAATGTAAAGCAGCTACGTGCTGCAACCTGGGGGCGAACGAAAAGAGAGATGATGGGTAATGGATGTTTGGTTGGTAAAGGTAGCGAATGGTGTGTTTCGTCTCGGATTACCATCTGAACTCATCAGTAAGGCTGATGGTAACCTTACGTTAGACATGATCGATATCTGAGATGACCCTAGTTCATTAGGCAAAGAAGGACGAAGTTACCGATTGAGTGTGTCGGAAAATTAGTGCTGCGACCATACCGATGGAAAAGGTATAATGGATAGCTGCGATGATCGGGCATTCGATAACGCAACACAAGATTAGTTCCTAAAAACGGTGGAATATGAAATTTATTTTACCCCAAAGTTCAGGAAACATTAAAATAAAGAAAATTTTAGTTAAAAATATGAAACAATTTACGTTTTTATGGTTTCTTGCATTAAAAACATACTTAGAGAAAAAATTTCCAAAAACTCAAGCTTTGGCGCAGAGTTAGAATATATAATGAGTATTTTAAGCTTCACCCGATGAAAATCCTTCCAGTGGTGCCTGAGAAAGTCTACGCTAAACTTTATTTTTTGAAAAAATCATAGCTCTCATTAAAATGGGCTTAGGGACCTGGAATTGATTTTGTTTTAACAATAATTAGTTATGTTTATAATATTTTTATGTATTTTACATGTACTAATATTATAAATTGTTTTTTAGGTCATTTTATGAAGATGGTCTTATAGGTGTAAGATCCCCGTAAAAAAATTTAATGATAAGCCTATCCAACGTATTTTTTTCTCAGCTTTCCTATGGTGTAGGCAGTTTTCCCGAAATTTTCCATTTTCACCTTTAATAAGAACAAAACGTGTTATATCTCGAAAAGTATATTTTTGACCCTCTTGATCGAAAGCTGATCATTTTTTACGTAGGAATAGATATTTTCCAAAGAGTGCTTGAAATATTTCTTCGAGAAATAGAAGGCGAAAGAGTAAGCGCAGCACGATTTTAGTGCGACGGGCGGCAAGCAAGTCAGGCGCTAAAGAAGAGAGAGTCAGCGCGGCGTATTTCGCGCAAAAATAGCATTGCATCTACTCTTTCGCCTTCTACTTCGTGCAGAAAACATCTCGGACACTCTTTGGAAAATATCTATTCCTACGTAACAAATACTCAGCTGTCGATCTAGAGGGTAAAAAAAAAATATTAAAAATATATTTTTCGAGATATAACAAGTTTTGTACTTTTTGAATATTAATATGGAAAAATTCGGGAAAACTGCCTACATCATTGGAAAGCTGAGGAAAAAATATGTTGGATAGGCTGCTCATTAAATTTTTTTAAGTACGTTTTAGTATCATAAACACGAATTAGAAATAACATGATTTGATGCTCGCACGCTGCGCTGGGGCATTTGACGTGAAACGCCACATATGTAATTTTTTGACTAGATGCTTTCGCTCCATTCGGTGCTATACCTGCTTATACTACAAACAATAAGAAAAACGAGATCTGTTAGGTTTGCTAAAAGAAAATATCAAAACTAAAATTCGAATTTTTCGCAGGTTTCGTGGGATTGGCACATATGTGTAATCGATGATTTTCGTTAATTTCTCTAAATAAATAATTTTATAGAAATAATTAAAATATATTACAAGAAAGAGAAACAAAAAAACTACGGGGCGAGTGAGAGAGAGAGAGAGATAAAGAAAGAAAGCTTAATAATTGAAAAAAAAATAATTTAAGTTAATAATAAAATTTCATTAAAAAAAATAAAGTGTAGAGTGTATAATTGGGAACGTTACAGTATGTTTGTAAATAGAGAAGTAACGCCTGACGGTAAAAGTACATATCCTTCGGGAACCGTAATATTGTTTAATTTTGATTTTAATTCGAAACTTCGAATCCTGTTGAGTTTAAGTTACACTCTACGAGTGCGCACAAAACACATTTGTTTGCTCCACTGTGTATTATATAGGTTAAGGTTATCATTAAGGGTTTGGACATAAAGTATTTTTTATTTTAATTTGTGAAAAAAATTATTAAAAAGTTAATTAAAATATTTTGAAAATATTTATTATAAATTTATACTTTTTAAACACTTTTTGAATTTTTACAAGTATAATTATTCCTATCACTATTTTTGATTCATCTAACTTAACCACAATTTCGCCCTATGTCTCAGTAGTGCCATCAAACGGCGGAGAAAGCATCTTTGCACGAACGCAGTTCATAACAATATAAGGGATAAACTATAAACGCACACACATATATACGTATATGTATATTGTAGGGACTGCAATGTTCTCTCCAGCCAGGGCCCTTTCTACATAAGTCCTGTTCCACGTGTTGTGTGCATTTCGACCTACCCGCCCGTTGTTCTGTGTGTCGTCGGAGAACAAACGTGGAGTGGTCAAACTATGTCATTCGCATGGTTTTATCTTCTAACATAAACCACAACTCATCTAGACGTAGTAAAGAGTTCGAGTTCAGAAGATAAAACCATGTGAATGACATAAACTGACCACTTCACATTTGTTCTCCTACGACACACGGAACAACGGGCGGGTAGGTCGGAACGCACACAACACGTGGAACAGGACTTATGTAGAAAGGGCCCGGTATTGGGCTGGCGATTGTGCAAAGTGCCACACGACTCAAGCGCCACCGTGGCATACGACGGAACCGAGACGAAACTCTCTGCCACAGCAGCTGCGCCGGCACTAGTAGTGCCGCACTACTCACTAGCGATGCCAAATGTAGTACGGGTCGGAGCGGAAAATTTAAAAAATATGCATTTTTGCTTGAAAAAATTTATTTTAATATCAGAAAA
>JAWWEQ010038148.1:0-19415 GCA_035583055.1 Torymus tubicola
TATATATGTATGTATGTATGTGTACTTTCGATTGAAAAACATATCACAGCAAGAGCGAGCGCGCAAGAGAGAATCGTTAAGAGCCCGTTTGTCTTATACTTCAGGTCGTCGAGGGTTTTTATGACTATTTCGAGGTATGTATTATATGAGTGTATGTATACACACACACATACCGTGCAGTCGTTTAATTATTTCTTCCTCGTCGTGGGATATAGCTGACGCTCATGTTCTCGCGTGGGAGGATCGATTGGTTTTGTTGTTCGACGTATAGGTTCGTACGGGTTGGCTTGTCAAATTTTACGACTATATAGGCTGTGACGTGGCGATTGTTCCTGTCATATATATATATAGGATAGGTGTGTGCGTCTGTTGTCTCGAGCTTGCGTTCTTACGGTCAAGTTATCGAAATGAATTACAATTAGCCGTGAGAGCTTATAGGAGTGGTAAAAATTACACGTTCCATTACATATTTGCTATATGGCCGTTCATGTATACGCGTTTTGTATTCAAAAGATGTTGGATGGATATATGTATAATATATATATATATACTCAATCATCTGTCGATGGATTAAAATTCAAAATCACACGCGCGTTTACGCGTGTTATAAGTATGTGGTTGGTACACCATTTTGATTATGTTTACATATAGTGATTATGTATTAAAAAAAACACCATGCTCATCGGCGAAATAAATATTTCGTTAAACTATATAATTTATTTTTTGCAACAATGTTTGTCCATAATTACACTCCAAGTAGGTTTATGGACCATTCGAAACAAACCTTCGCACCATAAATCTTCATCTTCATCTTATAGCCTATACCTACATAATATGTATCTCATAATATATCATATATATACCTACAATCAGTCTAATTTCAATTCTCTCTCTTTCTCTCTCTCTCTCTCCCTCTCTCTCGTATCCGATTGAAATGAGAAGTGAACCACAACAACAACGGCAACAACGACGAAAATATAATTAGGTTAACCAAACCGCAGTATTCCAATTAAACCGCGGACACTGTTGCATCCGCATAAAAACTCCAATTCACGCAAACTAAATTAAGCTTAGTTATAACACCATCGAAATGATCATTAGCACAGGGTTCATATATATATATATATATATAACCCAGGTAATTCACGCGCCATAGCAGCACATCATTATATCAATCTGACTTTTTGCCCGCATTCTCTTCGACTCATCCCAAAGATACAAAAACTTCCTTTTCTCTTCTTCCCTCTCTCTCTCTCTCTCTCTCTCACACTCTCTGTAAAAAAGAAACACCATAAGACACAGGCATTTTCGAAACACATCGCGCATCTTACTCAGTGTATACTTTCACAGCACGCGCGAAGGACGACGGATGCAACACGCACGCGCACGCGCGCGAATATCGTGCGTCCGGCTTGCAATGGCATGTACTTTTATATATAGGTATATACTTTGGCGTTTGCATTACATGTGGCTCGCGTACAACAACGACGACGACGAGTTACAAGGCACGTCGTCGTCGTCGTGGTTCGGATCCGTTATCGAGGCGCGGACCTTACGGATTCGTGTACCCTAAGGCTTACGTGCGAGCACGCCTGTCGAATAAACGATGATTAGCCGTGTATCACGTGGCTTGCAAGTTTATGATGTCTCAGGTTATAACGATGGGTTTTTCAGAGGAAGGGAGAGGTTTTCTTTTAGTCGCGGTCCTGCGAATTCGTCGTATAGTGAATGAATGCCAAATAAAAGTTAAATTTCATAAATTGTTTCTTTTATTCTCTAATTGTTGTGTTGAAACCGCGTCGATAAATATCATATATGTTTTTTTTTGTCAGTATGATGGTATGTTAATAAATAATTATACTATTACTTAACGCTAATCGTGAATATGTGAAATCATATCAGACTAAATTTCTTTTATAACTATAATTACTCCCTGATGAAAATCACTCTCGAATCACTCAGTGCACTAATTTCTCGATCCTTTTAGCGGCCAAAATGTTCCACTCAACTCTCCAAGCTCCAATTTATCAATACCTATACCTGTAAATAAAGTATCAGTTCACAGTTGAGGTGAAAATGTCTAGACATTCCAATTTTGAAATAATTTTTAATGTATACGATCTCTTACTAATATCTTATCAACTTTTAAGTCACGCGGAACGTTTTGGTTGGTAAAACAAGACAATTCACTCCAATTATTCAACTATTAATACACCTTCGATAAGAGATTGCAGTTAAAACAAATTAAAAAATCTACAAATTCTCATTTCCAATGTCACTTTATTTACAATAATCTATAAGCTATTAAACTGAATTTCACATATGGTTGAGTGAAACGTTTTGACCGGTTAATATATAACTACAAAATTTTCCAAAGAATGAACGATTACCAATCCTCCGCATGTTTCTACATATATCATGCGTGCATTTAAGTATGCACATGCGTTAACTCACCCACCTAACGCTAGATACATGTGTTGACAATGCCCTCGCCGCCTATAGCATGCGAGTTTTTGGCTCTATCTTTAAGAAACCTAATGCCGCCGACGACGGCGTATGTATAATGGATACCTCTTTAAACCTATCAACTTACCGCATGGGGTTACATATATAGGGAGGCCATGTTCGTCTACACTAGATGCACTGCTATGTATATAGTATCTCGCATAGCGCTTATAAAGAAACCCGAAAAAATAATAATTACAGTATAATCTTCTGGAATTTTCGATACGATATATATATATGTTGATACATACGACACAGATTACTCAAGCGCTTCGCTCTCCTGTATATATGCGTACATATGTACGTGTATATATACGCACATTAACCTTATCTTAACGACGATCAATTACAACGACGCTGCACGATCGTTATAACCTATTGCCATTGCACACGTATACCACGCGGCGCCTATAGATAATATACACATCGTCATTTGATTTTTCTCTTATCCTTTTCACAATACATATAACTTCGAATATATATCAATCACCGTCGTTTCTGTCCGCAGCCAATTTTCCAATTACCAATGTTCTCCTCTACCTCCTACTTCCCCTCCTACCCTTCTGTTCCCCAATAATCCATTACACTTCCAAACGATCGTTACCTCCACATCCAGCATCCGCAGACGCATCGTTGCAGTAGCAGTAACAGTATAGTACACCCCTGCGGCAACCCTTATATATATATATAACACACACTCCCGGCCAATCGTCGAAACACGCGCCGTTTTATTCACCCACCGCGTCTACATACGCCTAAGGCATTTAGGGTTCTACGCTTCCTGTGTGTGTGTGTGTATATACATATATACACATGCGACACTGCGAACGTGCCGCACGCAGCTGCGAACGACCGCGCGTCTCCTCTTTCGTTCTATACTCCTTACGCGTGCGCGCGCCTTTCTGACACACGGGGGATTTCACGTGACGCGTAATTCGAGCCGTGTTGAATAGGAGAAGAGTGAAGTAGTACCCTGCACGCGTATATATATATCTATATGAAAGAAGGCGTTGTAGTGTATGTGTGTGTGTATACGGCCGCGTGATTCTACGGAAAAATATTTTGATTCGACGCAGGTATTATATCCTGATGCGCGCTCGAGAGAGATCTGTAAAATGGATGTACTATATGTATAAAACATACCTTGATTCAGGAAATCTCATCGAATATTGTATCGTGCAGCATGTTTTAGTGTTTCTTGATGACGGGTGTATACAGGTTTTCCTGCGTCACCCGGGGGATTTTTCGGTCACAGTTTGACTGTAAAAAAAAAGAGTTGTTGAGGAAAGTGCAGTGCATATTATGTACAAATCTCATAAACATTGCGTAAAACTTCCAAAAATGGACCTAAAAATTTTTTTTCGACGACACCTTCCAAATTAGGTTTTTCTTGTTGGTTAGAGTCTAGAAAAAATATCTGTTGTTGAACAAAGTCGATCAAACGATATTATTTTTCTGGGACCAATAATCAATTGTTTAAAAATGATTAAAAATAGCTCTAATTTAGTTCATATCATTTCACCAAAAACAACTTAATACAAAATTTGGAAAAAAGAAAATAAAATTAAAGAGCGAGAACTTTCCAGATCTTTTTTCAGAATTAGAACATGTGAATCCTTCAAAAGTTACGTGACTTTGAAGTTGAGCCTAAAATACACATGGTCAATGGACGTAACTTATGAACGAATTAACATTTTCTAATTCTGAAAAAAGATTTGGAAAGCTCTCGCTCTTTAATTTTATTTTATTTTTTCCAAATTTTTTATTTAGTTATTTTTGGTGGAATGATTTAGATCTAAACTAGAGCTATTTTTAATCATTTTTAAACAATTGATTATTGGTCCCAGAAAAATGATACTCTTCGATGGACTTTGTTCAACAACAGATATATTTTCTAGGCACTAACCAACAAGAAAAACCAAATTTGGAAGGTGTAGTCGAAAAAAATTTTTGGGTCCATTTTTCGAAGTTTTTCGCAGCGTTTGTGAGATTTGTACATATACATAGACACTTTGTCACGTGGGTTTAGTTAAGATATATGTATATATATATCCTTTTTTAAACTCGTTTCATCCAGACCATGATGATTTCAATCGCGACTTTGCAGACTTTAATTCCCACATTATATACACATATACATATGGTAGTATCTGGAGCAGTCCTCTACGTATCCGATAAACTGATTTATCAAGTCTTCGTGTTCCATCAACCCTTTGGTACATCGCAAAGAGCAAGTCCCAGAAGAGATACGTACGACGAAGGGGGGGTCGAAGAGGAACAGACTTTGGGGGGGGGGGGGGGGGGTAATAATACGGCAGATGGCCGGACAGTTCTTCGTTAGGAAGTTAAATAACAACCCCTTCGACCGCGCATCACCAATGATCGTTGTAATGGACGTTAAATATTTGACGGTCGTCGTGTTCTGTATATGGTGACGTGGGTGTATATAGTTCGCAGCTTGCACGAGTGTTGGACCTAAGATTCTTTTTTTACTTAATGCAAAATATTTGGTCTTTTTATTCATGATCTCTATATACGCTTTGAATATCATATTATATACCTCGAAAAAACTGATATAATCTATAAAAGTATTATATTCACGCGATTTTATATCTCCAAATCTCGATCGACGCGTAACAATGTCATCGCTTGGTGTATGTATATATCACACACTACTACACGTTCACCATGACGGGAACAAAGCAACATTAACGCATGAGTATAATATTCTAATATATAAATATTTAAATATCCTTTTCACAAATTCAGTTCAGAAACTTTGCCCTAAACGGGTTCCAAAAACGACCAGAATTAAATTTGGAGACACACCTCTGAAGTAATTTTTTTCTTGTTCTATGAGTCATAGAAGAGACGATAAGAACTTTGGGCCAAAGAAAACGGCCTTATGATATCCTTTTATCGTCAAAATAATTTTTCTTACGGGAATTTAACATGGGAAAAATTGATGAAAAGTAGTTACCAATCATCAACCAATATTAACATTCCCAACTTGACAACGAATTTGTACATTTTACTAGTTAAAGTACAAGGATAGAGCTTTGATTTAAGCTAAGGTGGTTAAAATCGGAAAATTCAGTGCAGAGTTACATGCATTTAAATAATGAAAAATAATGAAAATCTTAAAAATTTTATGAATTCACAAAAAACGCTCATTTTCGTAATTTTTGACGATATTTAAATGCATGTAACTTTGCACTAAATTGTTCGATTTTAACCATATTTAGCTTAAATGAAAGCTCTATCCTTGTACTTTAACTAGTAAAACGTACAAATCCGTTGACATATTTGGAATGTTCATATTGGTTGATGATTGATTCCCATAAGAAAAATTGTTTTGACTATAAAAGGGTGTCACAAGGCCGTTTTCTTTGGTCCCAAGTTCTTATCGTCTCTTCTATGACCCATAGAACAAGAAAAAAATTACTTCATAGATGTGCCTCCAAATTTAATTTTGGTCGTTTTTGGAACCAGTTTAAGGCAAAGTTTCCGAAGAATTCTACCACATATATCCGATAAGCAGCTTTATACCTAATTCTCTCACGTAACGAATCTAAGCTTTTAACACCGCATGTCTATACAAGTGTACACGCGAGCTTTAAAGATGAGGAAGTATATGTATGTATCTTGAGGAATTGACACCTGGGCGTTTATATATATATATTATGCAGCGACGCATGCCATGCCGAGGTGCACGTGCGCACGCGCGTAACCGACCAAGTGTATGTATGTATAATGCCTTCTTTTCCAGGAGATTCGCACTGTAGGAGGAGAAGGAGGATACAGGTAGCGCAGGAAATTCCAGGAGCGTATACGTGTATAAATGAGTATAGGAAGGTGCAGACAATATGCGTGTGACGTTATAAGCGCAGAGTATATAGGTATAAGTGGAATGTATATATAAAAGAGGAAAAGTGCGCGGTTTATGTTAACTTATTTATAGAAGGAATTTTTGTGCGGGTACGTGCCACATAGAGATTTTGAAAAAAAAAATATATATATATATACAGATTTACTATATTATATGCAATAAGTACGGATAGATTTCCGCTATGTATATTTTTGGTTCTACGGATCTACTGTGATACGAAAGCTTGTTAAGCCGTGCTTCTACGTTTAAATCAATGATCATTATCAGTTTCCAATATTCGTTCTCTTATATAATTTTATACCATCCTTTGAATAATTTGCAGCCCATACTCTCTAAAGTCATTGTCCTTATCTACCCCCTCCGCTCCTTCCGCATAACCATTGATATCCGATTACTCGTGCTTATTATATATATATATATCGCCACGAAGAAATATCTACTATCACTATATTACAAAAGTTACATATTTTCCACCCTCCCCCTTTCAAATGCATTCCATATACTGTACATTGTCCATATCTCACCTCATTGTTTCGCACCTATACATGTACAATATCATAACCGTTACAGGCCACACAGCTACGCATATATTTATCGGTCACTCTGCGTATCATATTACCCATATCACGATCTCCTAAGTCCCAGACACATATACACAGAAACAAAACAAAAATCGCTACAATTAACGAATTATATGCATGTAAATACTATACACGCGTATATATGTATAGTATTGTATGTTCCTGCGCTATATATTAATAGAAATATTATCCGTTCTCTTATACGGTTAAATTCATACATTTTAATATAGTTAAGGACCCATATGGCGCATTTAAAATATAAGCAAACAACTAAAACGAGTAGTTTCTTAACTCTTAATAAATATATATATATCTTTAACCCCATTGAGAAACGCGCATCCATTTGTTCATATATATCGAAATCCGTCAATTCGTTAATATAGTTATATACTAACATTCCTTAAACATAAAGATTTCTTTTTTCTCTCTCACTGTATATACATATATACACGTATACATGCGCATACCCACGTATATATACCCGCACAACTTCGAACTCTGCGCGCGAGCAAACGGCTATATAGCGGCGACGGCGGCGGCGACTAGGATGGAATATTAATAGCGCGAGTCAAGCGACTGGAAGCCGGAACCGCGCTCGTACTCGAACCTCCTCGAAGAAAGAGCGGAGCGAGAGAGAGAGAGAGAGAGAGAGAGAGAGAGGTCGGCTTATTTATAAGCACAATAACACACTCGCTCGCGCAGCAAACGAGCTCCCACGCTTCCTATTACGTATTGTACACACATAGCACTTGGGTGTACTGTACAGTATATATGTATATGCTTCGCGCTTTGCCCCGCTCCTTCTCTTTCTCTCTCTCTCGCTGTCCGCTGATTTAATATTCTTCCTTTCTACGTATAACGCGCGCTATACCGCGCTATATTACTATATACACACCGTCCTGTCGTTGTCTTCTAACGCGCGCGCATACACGACATGGTTCTGTCATAAATACGTCGTCGTCGTCATTGTTGTCGTGTAAGTACACGGTTAAACTTATGTAATATTTTCGCTTCCGCGCGGTATATACGTGTATGTGTGTGTGTATGTGATGTCGAATATAGTATATGTGAAAGGATATACACGCGGCATATATATAGAGTTCGCGAATGCGGTGTTTGCGATATGTAGGTGATATTTCGGTGTATGCGTTTAACGAGTGGAGGATAATTCGATCAGGAAGTGGAGAGCATTATTGGTGGAAGCATATTATTATTCGCATTCTTTTCGCGTTAGAGTTTTTTTTGTTAGAGTTAAGAGATTGCAAATGACGATTGGGTATGCGTGCATGTGTTGATGGTTGCGGGGTTATATATATATATATATATATATAGGCATAAGTTGGTTGGACGAATGATATTTATAGTATTCATGGATTCCAAGGAAGTATTATTGAAGGCGATGATAAAGGGTTTACTTATGATAACTATAGTTTATGATATTATCGAGAAAATAGTTTTTATTTGATTATGGATGTAATAGCCAATAACTTGGGGACATGGATATACGGAGGAACATTAAATCTTGTCTAAGGTGTTTCCCATGGTTTTTCCTTAGACCGCAAAAGGGCGAATGCCGAGATTTCTAGAGACAAGCTACCATGGTCGTACATCGCTTGTCTTGATGATAATAAGAAGATCATTTCTCATATTATTTGTGCTTTTTTTAATTTAAATGAAAATATTTTTTTTCTCTTTTTTTTATTATTTGTTTTTAATTTTTTTTTTCTTTTTTAAAATGTTTGTAATCTGCACATACAAGTACACTATCAAATTGTTAAATACTATGTATTTCTTATTAAGTCCGCGCTTAAGGGGATATTTCCTGGAACGTTAATAAATGATACTACAAACAAACAAAACAAACAATAACTTAGTCTTAAATTCGAATATTTCTCATACATAATAATAAGCTATTTTATACAGTCTTATCAAAATTAAAAAATTGTTAAAAATTTTTATATATTGTATATATAAAACCGTATATATAAAACATAAGGTAATATGGTAACATTATTGTTTCTCGATCCGGCGCGGGTCATGGTATTTTTTTTCTTCTTTTTTTAAATAAAACACAAGTTCTTAAAAATTATGGTGATGTTTCGTTGGCTAGTACACCAACCTCTTCAGGCTGTTTATTTAAAGTAAAAATCCGGAATCCGGAAAAAGCCGGATCGAGAAACAATAATGTTACCAATACTACTTTTACCGATATAATTTTAGAATATCTACATCTTTTGCAATTGTTTTTTTTTTTAAATAAACATTCGATTGTTAATTTATTAAATAATGAAGCTCACTTGATTTTGAACTTAACCTAAAGTATTCATTTTTGAGAGTCAGATATTGAAGACAGTATTTCGATCCCCTTATTATAACCATCATTATATCATATTTTACACGCGACTATATCGAATCATTAATTATTATCAACTTCACCACGTAACTTCGTGCTCTTGCACTCCCCACACTATACCTACCCCTAATTCCTTCGCAGCCACACATTAAAATACACATTCGCGCGACCTCTCAATCAACCCACTCGACCTATCATCATCCTCCTCTCACCTCATGACCCACTGAACGATCGTTCCGCAAGCAACGATCTCCCGTCGCGCGCGCACCTCTATAATACATCTCACCTGCTCTCTCTCTCTCTCTCTTGCATTCTTTGCAAACTCCTCCTCCTTCACCTCCCCCGCTCTCGAAAAATACCTTTTACCCGAGCGTGCCACTCCTAAATGCATGCCTCTCCTCACACTCTATATATATATATATATATATATATATATATACCTTCACTCTCCTCTGCACAACGGCAATTAGCGCGTGTGCAGCACTCGCGAGCTCTTTGTCGAGGAAAAGTGGCTGTCCTCGCGCGAGATCCTGCCTGCTATATAGCTTGCTTGCTTGCCTGCCTCATATATATATGTATACTCTGAAGCAGCGTCCTGCGCATTCGATGATAAATCAAAGCGTTGCACAACCCTATACATATATATATATATATACAGGCTCATATACCACTGGTGCACTCTAGATTCCTATCGTCTGTTGGTATGTGAGCTCACATATGAGTGTATGTGAGGAAGGGAGAGAGGGGAGATTGTGTATAGCTGACCTATGACTTCTAGATAGTATATATATATAGGAACAGTGCCTTTCATCCGCGTGTATATATATATATATGTGAGCTGCGACGATCGCGCTTGTGTGTGCATCGATATCTCAAGGCTGTATAGGCGAGAGGGAGAGCGAGAGAGAAAGAGAGATAAATAGATAGAGATGGATAAGAATGTGTATATATATATGCGCGGGTGTGTGTGTGTGTATCCTGTGGTTTAATTGATCGAGATGTATATAGAAAGAGAGAGGGTTGTGGACAGAGGGACGGCGCGCATATATGGTCGATGGTTTTATCGATCGACGAATACCTTGTAACTGCGCAATAGGTGCGTATACAGGTATGTGTGGGTGTGTACGGTTGATGGTTTTCTTTTTATAGTTGGCGGTTTGCTGTACAAAGATACGTATAGAGAGATATATGATATATTATATACAGGGACGGGGGGTGTGGATAAGATAGAGGAGGAGGAAGTGATTGGGTAGAAGTGATTATTGTTCGTTATACATATATACGAGCTATGCACATTTTTGCCACGGCTTTGATGTATTTATTATAGTTATTGTATACGTATATAAACGCAAGCTTACTAGATTCAAATTGTATATTGAATGTATATAAGCGTTATTTCCGGGACTTGACGTTATTTCCGGGACTTCCCGGAAAAAAAATGTATATAAGCGTTATTTCCGGGACTTGGTTTGGACTGGAGTTTGGACAAGTGACTAAAGAAATAATACTCCTCTTGTTACCGACTCTCAAAGTTTGGACTCTAGAAAAGTCCCGGAAATAACGCTTATATACATTTTTTTCCGGGAAGTCCCGGAAATAATGTCGAGTCCCGGAAAAAGAAATATGGATACTTATATATGGAAAAATCTAAAAAAAAATTAATAACAAATCATAGCGGGCCTAGTCCTAATTTTTTTCTATATATAAGTTTATTTGAACCCTTGAAAAGTAATATTCTATCCGTATTGCTCAATTCTCTCAGCAAGAATAGCATATTATGTTTAATGTACAATGAAATACATAAAATAGTTGCTAAACTATAATGTTCTAAAACTTTTATACTGCAAATAAAATTAACGTGACTTGTTTTCCCAATAACCATGTCAATCCAAGCTATATTGTAGCTGTGTTACAGGTAAATGTACATTTTTTTTAATGAATCACGTTTTGAGCATTAATGTTACAAGTGCTGTTATTCCAAAAGTTTTAATGACACACGCACACCAGACATATTTCAAAATTTTGCTTTTGTTAACAATAAAAATGTAGATATATCTAGTTAACTATAAGAAGACGACATTTTATGTAGATCGTCAACTGTATGAAAATTTAAAAATTTTGAATAGCATGACTTTTTTTTCTAAAGTGGCACATTAAACATTAACCTTTAGAGTGCCCTCGAGAGTACCGGAATTTCAGGGGGCATGTCGCCCTTGAAAACTGGTATAAAAGGTATCTTATACCATTGATTGATCATAGGCAAAGTCTCGATCACGGGGCGAACCAATATATTGGCTTTCCGGTCCGCAACGGAACTGCTTGTGTTAAAAATTTCAAATCCGTAAAAATATTATTTGAAACAGTACATAATCTTTTTACACTTTACAAATATACGTTTTCGAAATATTTTGTAATTTATAAAGCCTCGTGCAAACAAAACAATGTACCTCTTTTAAGCAATATAGGATAGGTAAAAAGGGGTGAGAAGGGGTAAATTTATCTTAAATTGTATGAAAAATGAGTAATAATGTTAAAAAAATAAATATTTTAATCAAAAAACAAAAATTGAAGAAGTTTTTTTGTGTGCGCCAAAGTATTGGTTTTCCGATACTCTAAAGGTTAATAGGCTGGTAGAAAAAATTGTATCATTATAATGACTAATAAACCGTCCTGAAACCAAAATGATAAATATCACGACTGTCAGATGCAGTTATTAACAATTAAAAAATTATCAAAAGTTACGCATGAAATTTTCAATTTTTTCATTTCCTTATCCTCTAGAACGGCTATGAAAAACTTATATACATTTCTGTTAGCCTATACATTTGTTATATATAATGTTATGAAAATCAAACATCTTTTAGTCAAATACTCTAAAATTTAAAAATTTTTGTGGACATGCTGCTCATGCAATATTGTAAACGAGAAAAACTTCTCGATTACGTACATACATTTATGTAAATGCCAATCAGTAATTATAATTTTGTACGCGATAAGCGGAAAAAAGGAGGAAACGTACAGATTATCGGAACACCTATTAACCAGCGCTTACCCCATGTGTTTGAATAAAAAAAAAACATCGCCGCGTGCATGCGCTTAATACACGACTAATCGTAGCGGATCTATATATATACAAAAGTACGAGCTGATGAAGGAAATCGACCTGCCAGCTTCACGTGCTTACACGTTCTGTAGTGATACGCATTCCAACGTGACAAGCGTTTTATCTCGTATATATGTGGCCGCGATGGAGAGTAAGACTTACATACTTACCTATATGTGTGTGCATGCGGGAGTACCAAGTTAAGCTTATGTATTATATAGATATATCGACACATATTCACATCACAGAGGCTGGTATATCGAGTGGTTATCAATATGTTATATGTGTATTTGTGTGTTTGGATAAAAGTGTGGCAATTCAACTCGAAAGCTTATAATATGACCTGGGTAAGATAATGCGCGCGAGTTTCGTGGAATCGAATAATGAATCGTGTATATGTTTTGGTTATCAGTGATCGAGGCATATAAATGAATGAGGATAGAATATATATGTCACATTTTTATATAACTTGCGAATGCATTGGCTATAGAGTTTGTTTATGGCGTAGACAATGAATAAATTTTAGTTAGATATTCGGTACGATATAAATTTTCTCGATTACTGCGTTGTTATACAAAATGTTGTATTGATTTGAGTTGGAAATGAAACTGAAATTTTATTCATCTTATACTTATTGAATAAGTAAGAATTATTTTGTGTTTCCTATATGGCTTATTCTATTTATGATAATAACGAACATGCATCGTAATTTATTTGTGGGTAATTGAAGAGAACGAAGGAAGCATCTTTACACATAGATATATTATACTAAATTGTATTAGAATCATGAAATTTTTTTATACAAAATTCTGCTAAAAACGCTTCCGACATCTCCAAAAAAACTAGATTTCATCAATATACTAAAAATTTTCCTTATCCTTAACGTCGTCGACTCACTTGCATTCAGGATCCGATAAAATGCAACCACATCACGTTTTCGCACGGACGTTGAATTCACAAAGGATATAATTCCTGGTACATATATATACCCATACAAACATTCGCACTGGCTTGTGCACATTTCTTCGTTGTGCGAGAGTATAAAAAAAAAAGAAAAAAACACTGACAATCCGGGAAAAGAGAGGCAATAGCGCGCTTGCGAGCGTATATAGAAGGAAAAGTATCGCTGGGTGTGTCAAGTTCGCCTCGCGAGTTCTATATACTCAGGGAAATAAGGTACTATATAGTGTATAGAGCGATTATACCGATACGTATATGTACACACGCCTACGACATAGCTGAGGTCCTTGGCATACCTCACAGGCGAGTTGCGCGTATATAGCACTTATATATATATATTTCTCACGTTTGTCAGTGGGTATAGTGCCCAATTGATTTTTCCTTCTTCGTGGTGGTTAAGAGAGACATAATAACGAGCGAGACGAGGAAGAAGGCGGAAAATGGATATAGGATAGGAGCAGTGATGAATTAGTGCATTATACATGGTGTAGTATATAGCAAGAGGCGAGTCGCGTTGTTAATTAGGATTATATATATCGCGAGAGCACGAATGAAGGTGATTTGTTGCAGAGGGATTGTTTGATTATGGATACGGGGTTGTTGTCCGGGTTGGCGGATTTTTCTCAGACGCGAAATGAATTGTTGATAAGAAGTAGTCGAAATGTGTATACGAGCAAGTGTAATTTATTGAAGTTGAAAAGTAATTTGTGATGTTATTGTACTTATCAATTGTACGCAATTATCAATTGAAAAGGGCATGATTTTAAGAGGTATTTGAAATGTTGTTGAGTTTTCTTTAGTTTTCAATCAAACAATTTTGTAGAAAATAATAATAGAACCGTTTACCAAATTTTATAAAATATAGTTTTTGCAAATTAATTGTTGTATAAAAGTTATATCCTGTATAGGATAGCATATCTGTTTAAAGAAATATAAAAATCAGATTACAGATCCCAATTAATATTCAATTGGTATATATTAATTAATTATAAATTTACATTAATTACGACGGAGTTGCTAATGATTATTTAAAAGTATATATAAAAGCGACCTCGGAACCTTGAAATAATGATAATTAGTCTGCAATTTAATTTGTGTCTTCGAAAATTCTTTCGATTTTTTCCAGAATTTTAATTTATTAATAATAGTATATCTTTATATTGGCATTAACACAAGCGCCAGCGGAAACTCTTAAAACAGTCTCGATCACTCAAATGTAAAAGTTTCCTCGCCTCTAACTATATACAAAAATTACAAATTTCTCTCTGCTTGGCAATTACAAAACGATCGAAGAAAAATCTCTCATCGATCACCGCGTATCAGAAATTAATTTCAAATCATTTCTGTCGCAAAGCGCGCGCTCGAAAATCCATATATTAATCCAATATCGCATACTTGCGTTCCACCCATCGAAGCAGCAACGTGCACCATACCCGTACGGGAGCAGGCACCTTGAAAGCCTCATAACCCACCGGGTCACTGCATAAACCGTCTGCGCTGTTACCAAACCATCTACTACTACTACTACACATACACGCACACCTCTCCTTATTTTTTTTTTTTTTTTTTTACACGCACGACACGGCGTTTGGCAGGCATTCAAGAGACACCGCGCGTGCGTGCACGCCGGAAAGAAGAAGGATATACGCGTGTGATTGTCCCGTAACTATATATATATATATACATATACTCTTTTCTTCGACTTAGCCTTTCGGATACCTATATTACAAGTTACCGCAGTCATGGCACGAGCGCAATTTTTCGATTCCCTGCGCGAACCATCATGCCCCACACCGGCCGATTTAACGGGCAAACGCGCGCGTATAACGGAGCGCGACACGCGTGTATAACAATAGTCCAATGCTAATGCCCCTCGCCTGCGTGTATAATAATAAATTACTCACGAGCATGCGTTTATTATCTATATATACGCGCTCCTGTACATTGTCTATTCATGCGCGTGGGCGGCTGTATAAAGAGAGCACGGGGAAACTCATGTCCTTCCTATATATTAGAGATTATACACAAGTATATATTGACGCTTTGTCTGGGGTAAGAAATCCTTTGTCTTGGGTGACATATGGAAAGAGATCTATATAGTTATTAACTGATCCGCGAAGCTATATACGTCATTGTGTATATATATACGTATTTGAGAAGCAGTGTATAGCTTTACTGATCAAAAAAGTGCACTATCCTCCTCGAGGCCTGGATTTTTGGTTCAAACTTTGGAATAAGTTCTTATGGGTGTGCTAAAACGTTTGTATATGATGAAAGCGCATATTGGTGCTAAACATAGGTCAGCAGTGTGTGTGTTGATGAATAAAGATCAGGGACTTAACAGCTCTGCTTTAATATATAAAGTCCCGCAGTTTTACCGACCGAGACATTGTAAACTTCTATCTCTAATAGGCCTTATGAAGTTTTTGATCGAGACCTCCAATAAAATCGGCCTTTCGATATGCATGATGCGCTCAGCGCAATATTATCATATATACTTAATCGATCCGATTCACAGATCAAGTTCATATACCGGAGCTTCAGAAGCCGCCTGAACCAAACACCGATCTACTTTATAAATTATATAAATATATTTGTATGATACGTGAAAAATCGAAAATTACATCGCATACTTGTTACTGTAGTGTGTGTGTGTAAAGAGGCACTTGTCTGTATAGTTGCGAGAGGATGAAAGAAAAAGAAGAAGAAGAAGAGTTGCGGTCGCCTCGAGCAATTGCGCACTTGCACACGGGCGCGCAGGTAGTATAAGCGGTTTGCGTTTGCATACAACGATTATCTCAAGGGGAGTGAGAGAGAAAAGTGCGCTGCTACACTATCGAATTAGTGTTTCCGAAGTATAACTTTTCGTTCAGTGAATTGTTCAGTGTGACGTATTACGTGTGTACAACTGGAAAGTTTAGCTGAATTAAGTGTGCAGCGCTCGGGTGAGCGAATCGATATTGTTTGCGGTGGAGGAAAGTTACACTAGTGAGGGTGGTAAAAGTTGTTTTTTTTTTTTTTTATTTTTTGTCATTTCGACGAAGAAAGCAGGGAGGAATAATAAGAGACGAATGAAGTTTCATAACGTATGCGTCATGTGATGATAAGGTTAAGTACTTTTTATATATATTGGATATAAATTATACCATTGTGTTGGCTGCGCTCTGGTAACGGTTCAAGGGTAGTTTAAAAAAAAGGTTCTGATAAATTTAGTGCCACTGTATGTATAATGCCAGCAAAAAATCTCAAAGTTAAAATTATTAATGCAGTGTTAGCTGAACTGTAAACTGTAAAAATTCTGAAAAATTGGGATTTTTCTTATTTTTATGATGTAATAATACATTCTATCGTTAAACTTATATTTAACTTAACTTTTTTACATTAAACTTGAAGCATTTTGTTTTACATCGATAATCGAGAAATCGGTTGTAAAATGTATGTGCATATATATGCACAAATCTCACGAAATCTGTGATAAATCCTGAAAAATCGATTCAAAAATTTTTTTTGGGCACACCTATGAAATCTGGGTTTTCTCGTTGTTTATTGTATGTACAAGAGAAATCGGCGATTCAACAAAGTCCATCGAATAGTATACTTTTTTGGGACAATTAATCGATCTTTTAAAAATGATTAAAAATAGCTCTAGTATATTTCTATATCATCAAAAATAACTCAATAAAAAATTTGAAAAAAAAAAAAAATAAAAAATGAAAACCTTCAGATTTTCTTTTAGAATTCGACAATGTTGATTCCTTCAAAAGTTGCGTGAGTTTGATGTTGAAATTAAAATTCACAAAAATGGTAATAAAAGGTCAAAATTGATCCAAGAATTGATCTCGTGAATATTAAGTTTAACTTCAAGCTCACGTAGTATTAGGAATCGGCATTTTTAACACTAAAAAAAGATTTGAAATGCTATCATCATTTATAGGTTTATACTCTCATTTCCGAATTTCATATTAAGTTGTTTATGGTAAAATGATTTACAACTAAACTAGAGCTATATTTAATCATTTTTAAAATATCAATTGCCCCTGGTAGAAATCGATTCCATTATTTACCTAATAAATAACTAGTTTCTCCAATAATTACTAGACACTTTTCCTGGCCATTTCTATCCATCAATGAAACGATTTCTTCGGTTATGTTCTTTATTTAATAAGCAGAATAATAGATTCAATTTTTTCACAAATTTACATTGGCTTATTTATGAGTATATTTAAAAGATAATAAAGTTGGCCAATTTTTTTACTTAGGAAATGGCTATTAAGAGGCTTACTATTATGACGAGGAGTGAGAGAGATAGAATCAATCGGAAAAATCATTGTTTTCGTTTGTATAGCCCGAAGCAGTACTATAAACGAATTAAACACCGTAGTAATTTATATTTACATTTTAGTTGTTTGTTTTTAAATATATGATCTAATGACAGAGAAAATTTATTAGAAGTATTTTCAGGTTATGTTATTTCCATGAAATACAGAATATGACCGAAAAAATCGTTTCATCTCTACCTAGAAATTAGCTACTTTTATTTCGAATAGAGAAATTTCTGCCACATGATTCTTCCAGAAAAAGTATACCATTAGATGAACTTTATTCAACCGCGGATATATAACTCTTCTCGATACTGTAACCAAGAAAATAAAGACCGGTTTGATATATTTGTGCTCGAAAAACAATTTTTTATGCACTATAGTCGTTAATTGTCAAATTACAATTATACCACTAATTATTCCCGGTTTTGGGTATACCCGGTAAATCATCTAAGAAATCGTATTTCCTTATTGACGTGCATACTAAAGTCTTTCTCTCTCTCTCTCTCTCTTACATGTAGATCACAAGTATACCTATTTCGCCAACCGAAACACCATAGGTACGCCCTGTGCCATAACGAATTACAATGGCATAACCAGTAAATTAAATAATCGGTCGCGATTTCCAATACACATATGTGCAAAATGGATCGCGCGCAGACGCCGCTTTAATTTTCCATGCGCTCAAGTTTTTATAAGTGTATATATAATATACATATTATACGCGCATACCCACATACAAAATATGTTACTGAAAATACGCTCACAGGTTACATAAAATGATTGATTATTAAACAAGATAAATCGGTGCACTCGCATCAGCAACCAGCAGCGGTGAGAAAGATATTATTCCAGGAATAGCATATGCAACACACAATGGAGAACCTATATATATATATATATATTAGATGATTCTAATATCTATATCCGCGTGCACATTTTGTTTCCCTCCCTCTCTCTCCCTCACGTGGTTTTTTTCTTCGTATCTAATTTATGGTACCCTTACGTCGCAATTAACGCCAGTGAAAATATATAAAAGATTCATCTCGTACAGCCGCTGACGTAGAATCGTTATCCATGTTAAAGTTTCATCCATGCGGACGTGAGCGTACAGTAATCTAATAATATACAATTTGATTTTGCACTCGTTCGATATTGCCTCTCCAGACTGACGCTGGCTTTCTTTTTTGTCGAAAATATCTGGAAATATGTATGTGTCGGTATACACATTGGCGAACACTTTAATTTCGTTAAATAATTATATATAAACCTCGTCTATTTCTCTCTCTCTTTCTCTCTCTCTCTCGTTCTTTTTCCGAGTACGTTTATATTATACATAGTTGAAAATGTGCTCTCGAGCATCACGGAATCCTTTTTTAAAATCGCTTGAGCAGACGATCAATATATATATATATATATATATATATATATATATTATCTATATAAATTATATATTATATTAGAGATTTAATAATTCGAAGATCATATGGCTACGCGGTCGCCCGTATAATAAGAATTCACCTCTATAATATATACATATTCTCATCAACATTTCAAAAGCCACTACATACATCACAGATATATGCACACGTCGCTTCTTTTATATCTCATCCCATCGTCGATTACGTCAGACGAAAAATAATTATACATAAATTAATATCCATTCTTTCTCGACCAATAATACATCACACTATACGGAAGTGAC
>JAWWEQ010038179.1:0-15912 GCA_035583055.1 Torymus tubicola
GAGAGAGAGAGAGAGAGAGAGAGAGAGAGAGAGAGAGAGAGAGAGAGAGAGAGAGAGAGAGAGAGAGAGAGGATTTTGCTCGAAGACGGTTTCGAGGTGGATTTTCGAATGCTGGAGGGAAGTGTACTGCTTTCTCTCTCGCTCTTTTGCTCACGTGTGTTTCTTTATTGACCGTTTTGTGGGAGAGAGGGAAGGAGAGAGAAAAAGAGAGAGAAAGTGCAGTCGGGGCGACTGGTGCGTCGGAGTTGTGTAGTATCGATTTTAGGCTGTATGTGGTTGGATTTAGTAGGTGTTTTAAGAAGTAAGCGGATCGGGATTTGTCTCGTAGGTTTCTATAACTGGTTCGCGATGTGTATGTTAAATCCTGACTTTAATGAAATTATAGTTTTGTTTTAGAAAATAAATGTTTCTTAATTTAATACATATTTTTTGTGTTTGACAAATATTTATTTAGTTTATGTAAAAAGGACAACGTTGTCTTAAGGGTGCTGAATTAATACAAAGTCTCAGGCTCGTATTGAGAAATGTTCCTATTTAATGTACACATTTACTTATTTTACTTATGTATGCACTTGTTTAAAATAAATAGAACTACATGAATTAGATTTTTGGACCATTAGGAGGATGTCTTATTACTCACACCCGTCATAAAAAAATCTCCGTCCAATTTAACTTTAAAAATACCTCATAAATGTATTTCCTTTATTTAAAAAGGTCACATGTATTTATATCTCAAAAATAAAATCGGCACTTCAAACCACACGTACCTTATATCCTACACTAATGAGCCTTGCAATTTCCGCGGTCGAATTTTTCAAAATAACCCTGCAATTACTCGGCGCTCGCGCGCGCGTGTTCCATTTATTACGCTTTATAATTGAATCAATTTCGAATCTCCCATTCCGCGCGTTCCGTGTAGCATCTTGATTCCCATCCGTAATCGTGTACAAATCTCGAGTACCGTTGAGACTCCTCGAACTAATGAAGCTCGGATAATAGCCGGGCGTGCGCGCGTACCCGCTCGATATATGTAACTTCTTGCAACTTTACTTCTCATTGATTTTACCTACATATATACATATATATATACTTCGAGCATAGTGAAATTAGTGCACGTGAGAAAGGTGGATTAATTATCCAAGATGAAGCGTTTGTGTATCATTATGTTTTTCATTCAGCCTTGTACTGTATATAGCATATGGGTAAAGCATAAAATAATAAACGGTAACCTACAAAATGCGGGTTTGCAAAAGTGTAGTGGCTTAAAAATTCCGAAACGTACATTTATTATTATTATATATTTCCCATACCATCTTTGTACTATTCTTCCTTATCTCTCTTTCACACACGCACGTGAAACAACTTTCGGAACCGTCGCGTTACTTACTTTTAATTCGCGAAAGTCGTCATTTCTTACGTGCTACACTTCAAGACGTGCAGCTTCTCTCCCTATTTCTCCCCCTTTTCTTCTTTTTATTTCCCAAATAAAATGTTTCCTACCGTTCCAAGTTTACCACTGTCGGATAACCAGCATTCTCCCACGTATATATATGTAATCTTTTAAACGTCTCTTCATTATACCTCATACCACTTGTGCATATATACAACCCCACTAAATCCACCTAAACGTTTGAAATTTTCGCAGTTATTAAGTAGAAAAGGTGGTCGTTTACAGTCGGCCCGCGAATTCGCCACAGCTTATACCTCAGACACCGTCACGTTAGCATCATGTACGCCGCTTTGTTTACTCTCCGTAAGTATTCTTTAAACTGTTCCTCGCATAATGTCCTTGTAAGCTTCCCTCGTTCACGTATAGCCTCGTATAATAAAACTGTCCTCTCTCTCTCTCTCTCTCTCTCTCTCGTCTACTTCTTCCACGCGGCCTCGCATTAACCCAAAAACTTCGAAATTTCGAGAAAGAGCCCCTAATAACTTCGCCGTACTAACGACGCTACTTTCTCTCGCTTCAAAAACTCATTAAAAACATTACGACCGCGGCCACGAAATATGCCATTCGCATATAGTACAGACACAGACACATACTGTCATTATAACCTCCTCTGCCACGGGAGAAAAGACGCACGCGCGTGGTAAACATATAGCGACGTTGATGCCGGCAGGCTCCGTACGAGCTATATTTAGCACGATCGATAATCGATTTATTTAAAAGAGAGAGAGGCGAGCGTTCGTGCAAATAAGAGCGCGCCCATTAGCTGCGCGCCAGCGAACGCGCGCGCGTCGTCGTGTTAATTACACCAATGAGCGAGGAGAGAGGGAGAGAAGAATATGAGGGTATATGCTGTTACTGCTGCTGTTACTGTGCACGCGTGAGTGTATGTCTATATGGATGTGGACGTGTATATATGTATACGTGTGTTCCCGTCTAAATTTATACGCGTGTTTGGGTATGCCCAACGCGTAATATTATGCATATGTCGAGGAGGTCGACGGTCGACGCACGTCGTGGAATTCATATGGAAATAATTTGGGAAAAGTGAGTAAGGTGGAGGTACAATGAGGGTGGGTTCAAGGAAGGTTAGTTGCGAAGGTGAGAAAGAGTTTAGAAAGTCGTCGATGTCAACGATAATGTATGCGTTTTTAACTTATACCATAGCATATAAAGGTAGATAGTATTAGCTGCGTATTTTAAAAAATAATATTTTAATTATTATCCATTAGCATAAGGATTAGAAAGCTTTGAACGAGGAAACATTAATCATATACACGATTTTTTGCAAAAATATTTTATGCATAAAGGCAGAAAAGCGGATTACACCAAGCATATGTTTTTAGCATAAAAAGTATTAGTTTTAATTATCTTTGCGCAAGTAACGCTCAAAAAAATTAGCGAAAATATAAATTTTTACCTTTTACGTGCATGAACTTAGCTCGTATAGAGAGTGAAAAACTTCCTCCCCCTTAATCGTATAAAGGATGCACGGGGAAAATTTTCAGAAATCTACCCACGTACCGGAATACCTAACTAACTCATCCGTAAACTACGCTACTCTACTACTCTCTCTCTATTTCTGCTCCCACCACTATTTCTAAAAATACAAAGTCTCCAGATAAATTCGAAAAGTTTAGACCGACGCAGTGCTGAACCGTTTTACTCGCATATATACTCGCGCATATTTCGTAGACAATATATACGTGCATTTACACGTGGGTACAAGAGCGACTGAAATTTCGTACAGGCAAACGAAGGGGTGAATGAATTATTCGGGTGGAAGGGTGACACCGTCGTCATCGTCGCCGTCGTCGTCATACTTTCATTTTAATTTTAACCCCTGCCGGAAGGGAGCTTAAAAATGCGAATATTAATACTTGTCTCTGTATATATACGAGCTACTGAAGTTACCATTATGATCTCGAAGCACTTTGGTGACGTTGAATTCGATATTCCGCTTGTATGTATATGTACAAATCTCACAAAAGCTGCGTAAAACACACCTTCCGAATTTAGTTTTTCTTGTTGGTTAAGGTCTAGAGCGATATATGCATCTGAACAAACTTCATCATAGGGTATCATTTTTCTGGGACCAATAATCAATTGTTTAAAAATGATTAAAAATAGCTCTACTTTAGTTATAAATTATTCCACCAAAAACAACTTAATATGAAATTTGGAGAAAAGGAAATAAAATTAAAAAGCGAGAGCTTTCCCGATCTTTTTTCAGAGTTAGAAAATATTGATTCCTTCAAAAATTTTGGGGTCCATTTTTCGAAGTTTTTCGCAGCTTTTGTGAGATTTGCACATATACCTATATATTGAAAGGGAGAAAATCGTCGTGTATTAATAACCGATGCGCGCGTATACAGGCGCGAGATCGATTATCGAATCCTTGCGCACTTTATTATTATTGCAAATTTGTGTTGGCTGTAATTGGGTCGTAAATCATGCCTGAAATGTTTCGCGAAATTACTTTTACACGCGCCTGCGCGTGTGTGTATGGGCGAGCAGTGATTTGTTATTTGCGCGAATAAAATAACATTGCATTACTGTAAACGTATTGAGCTCCGATGAGTTTTAATTAACGCCTGATTCAAATTAGCTGCCGCGTAAATGAGTGATACTTAAATATTTTTCGTTTGAACTGTACAGTACTTATGGTGTTGAATATCCTTTTTCTTTATCAAATAAAGAAAAAATCAATTTCTTTTCATATATACGAAAATAGCAGCAACATTTTTGAGAAATTATTAAGCGAGAAAGAACAATAAAACGAAAGCGAAAAGAAATGGATAGCTGGGCAAATACGAATAATTCATTCAAATACAATAAGCGACATACTTCCGGCAAGTGCGAAATTAATGTCCTAAATCATAATACTGAATCATACTGGCGCGCTCGGGACGTCACAACAGAATTCATTATTCCGGCAACTTTTCCGCTCTCGATTTTCCCTCGCGCTGAAAGAAAGTCAAGTCCCAATTAAATGCCAAATGTGAGACTCCCTCTTTCTCGACTTTTGCGAGTGAAAAAAAAATTTTTTCACGGTGACTACAGCTCCTAATTAAAGTACGAGAATAAAAATTTCATTTGCCCGTGTCACAGTAATTTTCGTGCGTATAAACGTAATAATATTGTTGTGAAATTGCATTTTAAATTATATTTCGGGCGTTTGTTTTTTCGCCGTGTAACGAATTGTTCTTGAAAATGTTTCTTAATTAGAGTGTGTATACATATACCTACTCCGTAAAGTACGCTTAATTTCAAAAGTAAATTAGGTTCGGACTGTTTTTGTGCTCGTTAAATAATGGATATTATATTGCGCGCTCACGTATCATATGTTGATATTTAGTGTAAATCAGCTTATAAATATATAAAAGAATAACTAATTGAATGTAAATTTAAAAAAAAGGTTTTTATAAGAAACTTTAAATTTATTATAGGTTATATTTGAAAAAACATATTTATGTTAACATAACTAAGAATACACATATATTTCAAAACTATACACCTCTTAACTTACGAACTTATCGTTCTATCTATTCCAAACATCTCAAAACGTTTGCCCACCAAACTGACGTCCCCTTTCCATCTACAATCTCATTAATCAATACTATACCACACTCCACGCTGAAACAAAAAATTCTCTATCATATCCCCTAGGAAAAGTCAAACATCCCTCTAAAAACATTAATAAAAAAACCATATCTATAACTTCACACATCCATACATCACACATGTACGCGTGTCGCATGAAAACGAATACATCGCGGTCACTCGCAAATCCTCCTTCTCATCCCGTCCAACTGGAATAAAGCGACTATACGCGAGCGTGCGCTTGATTTAATATACATATCGAAACGTACACGAACACGCACGCATGACGCACAGCCGCACGTTTTCAAAGAGGACACGTGAGTGAGGCGTACACTATACAACTTGGCCGAATATCGCCTCGGGTAATCTGATTTCCAAAGCTTGCTCCCCCCTCTCGACTATATATACGGAGAATATCGAGTCCTGCTCGTCCGTACACACACACACGCGCAAAGTGTTTCAAACATTTTACCCAAACGTTCGCTCGCCGCAAACGGCTAGCACTACCCCAGCCCACGTACGTGGAGGTTATACTAGCGCACACCTTTATGATGAAAATTCACCCCTGTGTGTGGGTGTGTGGGAAGAGGGGGAGGATTACGCGTTTTTTATATTGAATTCCAGGGAGGGTCGAGACGACGACGACCCTGAGGTCAATAAGGGGGAAGAAATTTGGCGTTCGTGACGGGGGATACGTAAGAGTGTGCGGAAGTAGCTGCGGTCGCAGTATGGTTATATATATAGAGAGAGAGTGCGAGGTGTGCGTGAAAGGCGTGTAATAAAGTGTTATCGCTGGTACATACGGAGGAAGTTGCGGACTGATTTTAATATGTGTGTGTATGTATATATACAAGGGGATGACTTTATTATCGTGCAATCGAAATACCAAGACATGGGTATATAACGGTGTGTTAAAATTATATTTACGCAATGTAATGCGAAAGAAATGAATTTTTATTGAAATCGGTTCCATACACACACACACACGCATACGTATATATACCTCGTTGCAAGTGAATATTCAATTTTCAATCAGAAGGATTAATAGATAAGTTGAAATTCAAGCTTGAATTCGAATATATAAACAGCGTAGTCGCATTTATTCTCACGACTTCTCTCGACGCTTCGCTACTTCGCTACCTCGGAATTGCAATTCTTTTTTCCCTCCCATGGGAACTGTTCGCTTTTGGGTTAACACTCACATATACACAAATATATGTACTCTCTCTTTTCTCGGGAATCCGTAGCGAATGATTTTAATGGACTTTAACGTCATTTTCACAAATGAAATAGGATATTACTTTCAATATTTAATGCGCGCTATTTAAATATTTCATTTCGGGTCTGTATGTGCGACGATGCGTAAAATATTTATATTATCGTTGATGCACCGTGCGGTAATATTAGAAAGTAATTCAGAATATCGATTTGTCCTACAATAAAATGCTCGACAGACGCCTTCCGTAAATTTTTAATTTGAATTAAAAGGGCGCAAAATAATATTATGTAATATATAAGTGTGCATTGAAAATGTTGGTTTATTTAAAGATTAAAAATTGCACGTATAACTGCCTTTTTTTATTTAAGAATTTCACGAAATTAGCGGTTTATTGATTATCATTAAGGTATACAGCTCGATCTTTGAGTTCTCATCCATATATGCAATTACATAATTAAAAGGGCTGGCTCGAATTACTTATGCAATCTCAAATCCATTATGCTGTAATAAAATATGACTTTACGGCCCCCAGAAGCACCGTTAGAAACTTGTAACTTCAACATACGGAATTCTCACTTTTAGTCTGACTAAACTCGGCATGCATCTACTTATATTCGTAGATCGAGCATTTTCATGTCACTCACACCAATCCTCCAGAAAATATTCTCTCGAAAACTGCAACCAACGAAAACATAAGAAGACAAAAACAACAGGGATATATTCCAAACATAGCCAAAAAAAAAGAAAAAGAAAACAGTTTTAAAAGAACGCGCGAGATAAAAAATGGCCGAACGACAGTACCACGATCCCCAGTGCTCTTTCTCTCTCTCTCACCGCAAGACCGCCAACGACGTAAATCACGTGACCCGACGCTCGCATATTTCCTCCATCTCCCCCCTCCCCCACCTCTTCACCTCATATCGCGAACAACTGCCGCACGCGCGCAATTAAGCCGCCGGGATTCGCGCTGGTATAATAACGCGCAAAAACATAGGCAACGGAGGAATTTGCACGTCATGTGAAAGAGAGAGAGAAAGAGAAAGAGGACCGAAAGATTCGATAACGCACGTATAGTATAATACGTGTAGATACATTTCCCGGGAGGGTAAAGAAGGAGGAGGTGGAGGATGAAAAACAATAAATCGCGAGGGGCGGTGGAAGTGGATTCTTTCGTAAGAGGCGCGGAATTAATCGATGACGAAGCGATTTTTTTCGTAAGCTGTAGGGTTGGAGGTATGCGAGGTATATGTATGTAGGTGAGAAGGAGTTTTATATGATTTGAGCGAGTAAATGTAGTTTAATGGAGAGTTGAGACGGCGTAGCGATGATAGTTACGTACAGTACTTGTCTAATAGGATTTATTAGAAGTAGAGCGGAACGGCTATTCGATGCGTTTAAGTTATAATAGGATCGAGGTTCGGTGTTCTTTTGTAATGAAATGTGGAAGATGAAAAGTGAAAACAAGTGATATGTAAGCTTACTGTTGAAAATATGAAAGACGTGTGTATATCGCATTAAAAATTGAAGAATGTACCATACAAAAGTAATGTAACCATCTAAAGCTTATCAGACTTCGAAATTGGAAAAAATGCAATATAGAAAAGCGAATAGGAAGTTGCAAAAAGAATATCGATAATATTCTATCACACTATCGAATAAAATACGATTTTATCCATTGTTTGTACCGAAAAATAAAAAAAAATCACTTTTTAAATATTTCCTTCCTATGCCCATAGCGTCTAAACGCAACGATTAATTCAGATAACAATTCATAACCATAATACGAACACTAAAACCATTACGAATCTTACATGCGCTTTTTCATTCGACTCTCGTGCACACACAAACACACGATATACTGCACTTTACACTTCACTCCTCCGCGCGACTCATTCGCGCAGTCGTGCGTGTACCTACCATATTTCAGATATGCAACCCATACACACATATACACACACGCATACAAGTACGCGTGCACGCGCGTGGTTGCGCCTATACTATGTACACGTTTATTTACATACAACAGCGACGCGGCCTTCTGCCTCATCCGTCTACGACGGAAGTCCGCCTCAACGCTCGTCTACTCGCGTGCTCGCATATATTTATAATGCTAATGCATGCGCGTACCATATATATATATACACATGCGCGTGTGTATGCGTGCGCGAGGTAAGAATTTCCGCGGTTCTATGCCAGTGATACGTATGTATGTGTGAGAGAGAGAGAGAGAGAGAGTTACTGTGACTCTGCGTGTGCGGTTTACATTGTTGCACTACTGCTGCTGGAATCACGCGTGGGCGCAGCTGTGCGTTTACATATATATATATATATATATATATGTGTAACGTTACCGAGTGCTGCACGTGTCAAAGCGTGGGTTTTTCGAGAATCTTGGTTCAAGTGACTGCGGAGCAATTGAAAAATACAAAATAAAATAGAAAAAAATTTCTAATTTAATTTTTTCAAACAGAGTACAAGGTACAATTACGAGTGACTGGAAAAATGTAACTCGCGTGGGTTGGGTGGATGGATTCGTATTACAATTTAATTTTGCTGTCAATTCGTTATCCTCGTCCTTACGTAACACACTGCGCAAACGCACAGTTCTCTGAACAACGCAAACGAACGCTCGATGACGCAAGTTAATCTCCTCTAACACCCTTTTCCCTGCACCCCACCCCCCCTCATCACTACCATATAACCAACTCACTCGTTCCTTTGATCTCGAAAGCACTCGCCTACTACCCCGCACTCTATTCAAACCACATACACACATATATATATATATATATACATATACGTTCACGCCTACGCATATATATAGATATATACATTTTTCTTTACCTATGCAGCATCGCGCACCTGCCGCCTTCTCCCTTGTGGAAGAACAAACGTATAAAGCTGGGGAGAAGAAGAGAAGGAGATAGAGATATATAGGGGGCAAACTCGGCGCGCCTAATCCGCCGGCGCGGCTGCGCGAAGCCCTTAATCTCCTGGCAAACAATTTCCAAACGGCGAATAAACACAATTCGCGAGGGACACGCGCCCCGCTCTCGCACATAGGCCGCCGGAGAAATATCCACGCGCGCGTGAGTTTGCACGGGTGTAGTTTTGCCGCATTGCTGCGGTTTCTCATATACTCACTATAGCTATATATATACATATGTATTATGTGTATATGTGTGCGAGAGAGCGAGTATTGAATTATATAACACGCGCGGGGTGGAAATGTCGACGGGGGTTGCGCGCCTCGGCGAGTTTTATGCAAATGCAAACGCGCGAGCGAGCTGTGCGGTGTGGCGTCAAAGGGATGTTAATGCGTTTGTTTTCGGCACATAGGAGAGTAGTGGTGGGGGTGGATTTTTCTTTTTTTTTTCGTAGTCTAGTGGTAGTTTTTTGGAGGTTTTTAGAGGTAGTATATGGTAATTCAGAAGGATGCTCTTGGTGAGAAAGCTTGTGTCACGGGTTATGTAAGAGACAGAGAGATTTTAATTAGTGGAGAGGGATACGCGTAGCGGTGATTTTCTTTTTTTCGTGAATATATAAACTAAAGAAGAATTTGTGTAATGTTGATTTAACAGGAAAAGAAATTACCAGTGTGCGTTTATATGTTTTTCGTTTTATATTACGTTTTACCATTGATGCATACTCCTAGCTGTAATTCAAACCGCGAGTTCAAAAGAGTAATATTTCAATTCAGAGAACGTCGAATTCGATAAATCTATATTTAATTTTGAAGAGGAATATCTAAAGAATCTTTCAGGAAATTCAGTTCCGTGTTAGAAAAAAAATGGTTATTTTCAATTCTTTAATCAACTTAGATAAATATATTAGTAACTAAAAATCTTTCAAATCTTTTCCGTAATTCAAAAATTAAAAAGTTCTTAATAACTTAATAAACCATTAAAATATTAAAAGTCAAGTTATTAAATTCCTTTCAACCTTATCATCAATTTCCTGTCTTCCGTTCAACTTCAAAATTCCAAAAATTCTTGTACCACGAATTAATCCAACAAACTGCAACAAAATAAAACTGCTACAGCTATTTCCTCGCCCACTCCACGTACACTTCCGAAAACAATTGTCCAACAACAACAATTCTTATCGCGAAAAAGCGAGCGACGTGAAAAGGGGCGCGACGAAAATTTCAATTTCCTCGAGAAAGTCCGCACGCCAACTCGCCACCACTCGCACGACAAACAAAGCAATTTCGAAAATCTAAAAAGCCAAAACGACCAACTTTCTCTTTCTCTTCTACTCGACAACCTCTCTCTCCCTTAAAAAGCCGAGCAAAAAAAAAAGAACCGCTGGTAGAGGAAATTTCAACGCGCGCGGGCGTTCGCTCTCTCTCTCTCTTGCGCGAGCGCGAAAATGAAAAGAGCCCCCGAGACTTCGAGGCGGAAAAGACGGTGGAGAGGCGCTCCTCGCGCGCTCGCGAGATAATAGACTTACAGCGAGGGCGTGCAGCGCATAGGAACTATCGCGATCTCCTTCCCTACTGCAGTAGTAGTAGCAGCAGCACCACGGGAATAAGAGGCAAGAGGGGCGTATCAGCTCCGCAACGTCGGTGCATTCGAAATCTCTCTCTCTTACCGGCGACAATAGCCTTGGCGTCTACTCTCTCTCTCTCTCTTCTACGGATATTTTCCTCGGTGCTACAGGCTTTTTCCGGCTATACCCGTTCTCCTTTTTTCTTATACCTATACACAGCGCGCACAATGGAGGCTTTTGTCTTGCCGCGAAATAAATTGGCGTTTTTACACGGCAGAAAAGGAAGGGAAAGAGAGAGAGAGAGAGAGAGAGAGAGAGTAAGGAAAAAAAGGAAGGCAAAAGGCCGCGTGCGTGAGTACGTTTAGACCTCGTGGAAAAACGATTAGGCCACGCGGGCTTGCGATTTAGTGAAGCGAGAGTTGGCTGGCTATGTACTGCTGGGTTGAAAGAAGAAATAGTCGGCGAGGGAATGAGAGAAAGGGAAAGTGAGATACGGGGTAGGAGGGAGGAAGAAAGAAGAAAAAAAAGCGTTTTTACTGCTACATGCAGGAGAAGAGGTTGGATAAAGAGGACGAAGAGGGGGAGGGGAGAGAGAGGAAATTTTTGCTGATATCTACTGAATTGTTGGGGCGGGGTAAGAGAGAGAAAGAGGCGATGTTTATTAGACGGAGAATTTATGAATTCCGAAGGGGGACTCGCGCCGTTGAAAGGATGTACTATACGAGACGTTATATGTGAATTTCTATATGGAGTCGTCGCGCTATACATGGCTACGTTTAAGGGCTTTCGTGTAGGGAGGATGTGCGTCGTGACAGTTTTCAGATATTGTCGCGCCTTGTTGTGTTGATACTTTGCCGATTGTGTGTGTGTGTAGTACATAATATGATTGTATGACTTTATTCCAAGGAATCTTTGGACGGAGGACAGTCACATTTATATATATACGAAATTGGAGCTCGTAAATTAATATTATAAATAGTTAACGTATCGTCTCACGTAGATGAATCCAAAATTAAAACCTTTATATCAAGTTTTCAAATTATACTGTATAACAATTGTCAGTGAAAATTCAAGTCCCCAAAGTTTCACTGTATTAGACCAATAGATATTCGAAACTCGATATCTACACTTACACATCTATACATATATATATATATACACATATATCTATACGTCGAACCCAATCAGTAGCAAATTGTAAATGCCCTCGACGACAAAGTCGAGAATATCGCCTCGAATGACCGCTGTCGTCGTCGTCGTCGTCGTCGTCGAATTTCGCGCGCGAAGCGAGCGCAACTGGCAGAGCAATCGATCCGTGCACTTCCGTCCAGACGTGCGCGATACAATCTAAACGTGTCGAGCGTTTGTGTGTGTGTGTATATATATGTGTTCAGCGTTATACTGTTGGTGCACGTCCATGCGCATGTATACATAAGATAGCCGAGGTTGCGCCAGCCTCGGAACTCATTAGCGGCCATCCGATTGTACTCGGATTCATGTTCGCTAGTTTAGATACGAAATCGACTTTGTTTTATCGGTCGAATACCATAAAACATGTATATATATATAGTGTCTTTGCGAATTTAACACGTTTCTACGGGTGAGTGAAATATTTAAAGTATAACGCGAGAGTATGAATGAACGAGGGGAATGAATCGCGCTTGAATGAAGTCGCGGTATGCTAGTTATGCCTTGTGTTTCGAGTACACGCCGAGGTGTTGAGAAAATAAAAAAAAAAGAAAAAGAAAAAGGGCGAGGTTAAAGAATGCTACCGCTTTCGCTGTTACTGCTAGCAGCTACATTTTTCAATGAGCTCGTGGTATGGGAGAGAGAAAAAGAGAGTGAGAGAGGAGAACTCGAGGCGCGCATTCGCGGTTTTCACTTTCTCAACATTCCACGGATTTTTTCCACCAGTCTCGTATACGGCTGTGAAAATGTAAAGCGAGAGTTGTGTTTCATTGCTATTATGTAACGCTTTGGATTTCAAGATGCAGTTCGCGGTGTGTCGTCGCGCCCTGTGTTTATACATATATAATGTCATAAGTGCGGTTCATCATCATCCTCCGGTACGTTCGTCGTATATAAGCGTGCGAGGGCAAAGTTTCGAGAATGTATATAGTATAGAGGTAAGGTTTGCTTGGTAGATAATTGGACGCGCGGCAAGTTGGAATTTAGGGTGGTTGGGTGTATTGTTTTGCGTAGGAGGGGAAAATTGATATTTTGATAGGTATAAGAGCTTATATATGGATTATGTTACGGTAAAGTTGCGGCGGGGATGATGATGCGTATATATAGTCAAATTTCCAGATTAGTACGGATAGAATTTATACGGGTTGTGCTATTTTATTCTTATTGTGGCGGGGATTTAAATAATTTAACTGGCTTGTGTGTGATATAAATGTGGCTGCTCTTGTAATTTACATAAAAGTCCGAAAGGTCCGCGAAATAAAAAAAAACCTCTTTAATATTAGCGATTACCCCTACTACTCGATATAAAATACAATTTTTATCAACTTCTCTAGAGAAGAAAGCAAAAGAAATTGAAAGAAATCATCCCTAAGTCCCCGGAAAAATAAGAGAAACCACAGAAACACTCGATTCCGTAACAGTGAAATTTCACCTAATACTACTCCCTTTAACCTAGAATTTTATTAAATTACAAAACGTTCCGATATAACACATTTCCCCGACTGTTCATTATTTAGCGAGGAAAAAAAAAGAATTCAGCTCCCCTATTCCACCGGGTGCTCAGCAAAGCTCCGCAGGACCGCTCAGCTATACTAAATGATTTAAAACGCAAATGGTTTAATCTGTCTTGCGACCGTTAATTCGCTTGGCATCCTGCCGATGTCAATTATGGCAAAAACAAAAACAGATATGACAAGCGCACTAGGCACACACGTGCCACGAGCGCGCCTCCGAATTAACAAACGTGAAAATGGACGACACGAGCGGGTTTTACACGCTCACCGGAATTTCAAACTTGTTTTACAGTTGTAAGCTCGAGAGCGGCAGATAATTTTAACGTGGAATGATTGAAATTCACGCGTACATGTGGAAAAGCGTGGAATGAAAAAAAAAAAAATACTGCGTGCGCGTATAGTTGAATAAAATAGAGAAAATACACGGGGTTGACTAGGGAAAAAAAGGAGGTTAAGAATAAAACCAGAGATAACACGTTGTTTCGCTCTGTTGGAACATTTTGAAATTAGACAGTAGAGAAAAAGCAATCTTTTTGAATCAATATTTGAGTTGCCAGCTTTAACAAAGTTAATTAGTGGTTTTGATTTTTTGCTTTAAAGTGGTTTTTTTCCTGGTAGAAATATTATCCAAAAAATTAAGTACTTATTATCTGAGTAATTTGATAACTAAAAAAGATATTATACCTTTCTTTGCTATTACTATGTACCAGATTAAACTAAATGATATTTACGTTATTATCAGTAACACTTTTCGACACATTGTATTTTTATCATATATTAATGTTTACTACAAAGAAAGGTTCCAATTTATAAACTATCGTTAATTTGCTACCGGGGTTGGGTTGTTGACATAATTAAATATGACCGTAAGAGACTTTTAAATTATATATGTAGCATAAGCATGTATAACATTGCTAAGTTGTAAGCTAATAATAAAGTTCCTTGTAACAAAATAGAAACTTTAACTGTTATTTGAACGAAACATTCTATTTAACGGATACAAAATGTAACAACTTTCGTTCAAAGCATGTTAATCATATTTCCCGTGAAGTCCCTTAAATTACGCGAAATGGCATTCCTGTAATACTACTTAAAATTCATTCGAGTCCATTACAGAGTTTGAAGAATAAAAAAAAAATTTGAACGAGGATAGCAATTTGATCATCTACTCTGGGAAATTCATCCGAGTGCAAGTGCGCGATGCATTTTCCATATGAGCACATACACAGTCGAGTTTGAAAGCCTTTTATTCAGTCAGATTACTTAATTTTAACTTTAAAATCTTCATTACGATTCGAAATTCAATTACGTTACAATTTCCTCTGTTCTTTTTACTCAAATTAACCTAATTTCTCTGCCGCTTCAAGTTACTGGAAAACGCAGGAAAATGCTTATTTTAATTGGCATTCATAGTGATTTAATTAATAGAATAATTTTACATTAAATAGAAACTGATGTACTATTTCATTAGAGAGAAAGATATGAAAATTCTTTTGATTCGTCTCTGCGTAGTTACAGATTTTTTTTTAATTATAGAAAATATATACGCTGTGAGGGTTTCTTCAGTTGTTAACAAGATACCAAGTGCACTTTTCAATTATACAAGATAAAATAAGGTTAATGTGTAAATGTTTTCAAACAAATGAAGTAGATAAATTAAAATTTAATATAAAATCACGCTTTGCAGTACTTTACATTTAATTACTAAAAAAGAGGAATTGTTAAAATAAACACTAGAAAATTATTATTAGAAATAGTATGTATTAAATTCTCAAAATGTTTTCAACCTTTCGTAAAGTATAAAAAAAAATTTGAAGAACCTCATTACCTCAAACCTATTCCAAAGGAAAAAAATCTTACACATCTCACTCCTACACCTGTAAACCCTCAAACCTCGATACACCCACTACACTACACACTTCTCTGAATATTTTTCGGAAAAAAAATCCACGGACATAAATTCGTTAACGCAACAATACACCCATACCCACACACACCTTCCGTTCGAACGAATTCTCACCGTTGGAAAATTCTCCACCCCCCTCACTCCTCCATACCCACACACGCATCGTTCGTTATCACGCGCACGCGCGCTTGGAATATTTTGCAAACCGGTGTGCACGCGCGCGCGCGCGCATTTTCTTTTGACTCTCCGATCACGAATCGCGCGCACGATATTTTCGCATTCCTCGGGAGTTTGCCTCCTATATATATATATATATATATATATAGAGGCTTGAACGAACGCTCGCACGCGATGAATATGCGAGCGAACGAATGCACGCAGCTATTTATGCGAGCGCGTGCGTGCGCGTATGTCTTTTATTTTATTATTTTTTTTTTTGCAAAATTGACGAGCTATCGCGCGATAAATATTAAGCGCGCGCAACTCGCGGAGTTTATTGTATTACGTTGCGGGGGGGGGGGGGGGCGTGTAGGTGGAATGAAGT
>JAWWEQ010038190.1:0-19407 GCA_035583055.1 Torymus tubicola
TTAAGTATTTTATTGTATTTTTGATATTCATCTTTTAATATTTGACTGTCTGGTTTTCCTCTCCATAAACTATATAAATTATCTTGTGTACTACAAGATATTAGTATTGCCGTCATAATCCATTTATTTCTTGGTATTAATTTTTTGTTTTTAATTTTTCTTTTTTTAGTAGGTTCTGTCGTACAATTATGTATTAAATTTATTAAAATATTTATTGCTTCATTTGGATCCTGTATCGAAGATATACAGTTCCAATCAGCTTTTTTAGCAATTTTTTTTAAGCTCCTATAGTTTATTTGTATTATATCTGTTTGTTTTGATTGTTTCGTATCTATTTGATTTATATTCATTAGTAACGGATAATGATCATTAAAAGATTATTTATCTTAAGAGAATCTATTTCTATGTTTTTACTTTTTACGAAACAGTTGTCTATACAAGTATCTCTTGTGTTATCTAATGACGGTCTAGTTATGCCTAGATAACCAGGAGTAAACTTAAATTAAAAAAAATTATTTAAATACTCTTGGGTAATAATTTTGTCATTTAATTCAAATTTTGTAAAGCTATCCTCTAATATGTCAATATTAAAATCACCTACAATGCAATGATTTTTTATATTTTTTTGTTCTTTTAAGAATTTTTGCAAGCTATGTATGAACTCGATTTTGGCACATCGCGCAATCTATAGATCGCCGTTATTGTAAAAGCTTCTCCAGTCATTAGTTTGACATTTGTATTTATAAATTTTAATCTATCAACCTGTATGATTATTGTAGTTTCAGAGATATTGTTCCGTACATATACCATCACGCCGCCAGCTTTGTTTATTTTACTTTCGTTATAATAACTTTTGTATTCTATTAGATTGTAATATTGAGGATAATTTAAATTCCAAGTTTCCGTACATACAATTACAACAGGTTTCTTACTTAAGCTCCCAATAGAAGTCTCAAGCTTTTCAAAAAATTCGCATTTAAACTTCTAACGTTAATACATAGAATTAAATTTTTCTTTTTATTATTTGTTTTATTACAGATACTTCTATTGAGTTCTTTGACATTTTTAAAATTATCAAAGTTCAATTCTAAATTATTATTTAATTTCTGAGAATCACTGATTTCAATATCTTCCTGTATTAAGTTTTGAGAATTCTGATCAAATAAAAGGTTATTCATCATTTTTGTAGTTGGTTTACTTTTTCACCTAATGAATTCAGTGACTCTACAGAAATATTTAATTGTCTAGACATAAAAAAAGTTGTATTTCTCTCTGTCGCTGATTGGAGTTACCTACTTTACCTAGATCCTTCGGCAGTACCGGCTGCACGCTGTAGTCTGTCATGTCAATTACTTCTTCACTATCTTTTTGAAAATTTCGAATCTGACATAATCTGTTGCTTCATGGTTGATGGCATAAGCGGTATAATATGTGGTGTTGCTATATGTACAGTTTGTGCATTTCCTCTCTCTTTGTTCACACTGGCTTGATTCATGCTTGCCTGCGCACTTTAAGCACGTTTCACTACTGCGGCATTTTTTATTTTTATGTCCATATCTACCACATTTAAAACAAGGTTTTACATCCATTACGTCATATGCTATACATTTTTTATGTCTAACATATATTTTATTTTTATTTTCTCTAATTTCTTGATATATGTCAGAAGGAACTTCTATTAGCACTGACTGTGTTCCTTTCTTGTTGTTTGTATAAATATGCAATATCTTACAACCACTGTCGTAATTGCTAAAATTTCTCTCATTAATGTCTTCTTGTAGCTGCTGGTTATCCATTTTATCAAGATTTTGAATTCCAACTATTTTCATTTTTGGCTTATTAAGCTCTTCTATTTCTACTTTGCACACTTGTGAGTTTAATATTTCCACAGCCTTATCTTCACTTTGATTATCACATACACTTAAAATTATTTCATCCTTATTTTTCTTTTCAAAGACTTTGTTTTAATTATTTTATCTTTAACTAAGCAGGTTGTTATTTTTTATTTAGATTTTGTAGTATCTCTTCATCTTTTGTTTTTTTAATCATTATTCGTGGTATTCTTTTTGGTTTTTGTATTTTTCCTACTGTAATATTTGCGTAGGTATTTTTACTGTAGTTATTACTTGCACTTTCTTTCTCTTTTTTTAATAAATCTTTCAATATTTGATTTTTATCTGTTAATTCTTTATTAAGATCTCTTAATAATTCATTTTCTGTTTTTATGCTCTCCAACTCTGTGCTTTTCGAGACCGTTTCATGTCGAAATGTACTATCTAATTCCATCTGTGTGTCGTGTCTTGATTTTTGTAGTAATGTATTTTCTTACTGCACTTGTATTAACTGCAGTTGATTTGGTTCCATTTCTGTAATATTCTTTTGATATTTTTGTTCGTTATCTTTTATTACACATCTTGCACAATTTATAATTTGCGCTATTATAACTCTCACTTTACAACACATGATCGTCTTTTATTGCGGTTAGGTCTATCTCCGCATGATTTTATCATACTGCAAGTGTTTCACTTATCACTTTTCCATTATTTCTTCTCGTAAAATCTTTTATATGGTATACATTTTCACATATAATACATACCGCAGATTGGAATTTAGTGTCATTGTGACACTTATAAACTTTTTCTCCGGAGCGATCCGGAGGTGTCTTGTTACGTGGCGCCATCGCGTACATATCTGTTAAGCAGAACAATGGTAAAAGAGAACATGTTCAAAAAAGATTACTGCTTGGTAATTTAAATGAACTGTATAGTTTATATAAAAAAGAAAATGAACAGTTTAATATTGGTTTTACTAAATTTACACAACTGAAGCCACCACATTGCATTTTAGCTGGAACATCACGAAAACGTGAAGCTCATGCTAAGTACTATGGATCTAGAAAATTTTACAAAACATACTGTATTGCCTCTTAAAAACTACCACGATTGCATCCAAGTTATTATGTGTAATGATGCACACGATAGATGCTATTTGGGTGACTGTTTAGATTACCCCAATATGTCCATATTACGTAAACATTTGTTTGAATGTTTTGATGAAAGTAATATTTTTTAAATGGAGTATGAATCATGGTTTCAAACAGATCGGTGTAGAATAGCTAAAAATTAAAATCTCACGACTTTTGCTAAGAATCAATCGCTTTTTGTAAGTGACTTAAAAAACAACCTTCAACAAGGAGAATTTCTTGTGTGTTATGATTTTGCCGAAAATTATGCGTTTGTTATAGAAAATTCTATACAATCGTTCCACTGGAACAACAACTAAGCAACTGTTTTTACAGTTGTTGTGCATTATAAAGAAAATGAAAAGCTTAAACATGTAAGCATTGCTATGATTTCCGACAATCTAAATCATGATACTGTTGACGTTTATGAATATGAAAAAGTTATAATATCTTACCTCAAAACTAAATTCATACTAAAAAAGTCTATTATTTGACTGATGGAGCAGGTCAGCATTTTAAAAATAAATCTAATTTTCTAAATCTTCTTTTTCATGAGAAAGATTTTGGTGTTCCAGCTGAGTCGCATTTTTATGCCACGACGCATGGCAAAGGTGCATGCGATGGTATAGGCGCCAACCTAAAAAGACATGCAAAATGTGCGAGTCTACAAGTTTCTCCTAATAATCATATTTTAACGCCAGAAAAGCTTTATAACTGGACTAAAGATTATAGCAAAGAAACCAAAGTTTTTTATAGCAGTAAAGAATCATATGAAGATACTGTCTTGAAACTAAAACCAAGACTAGATAAGGATAAATCCATACCAGGCATATTGCAATACCATGCTATTCTTTCAATTGATGAAAGTTCAGTGAAGCTCGAAAAAACCTCTTTAAGTTCAGAATTTTTCTTTTCTTTAAGAAAAACTGATAGAAAAAACAAAGAAAAATTATCTGCTCTGAGAAAAAAGCGTTAATATAGGTACTATATTGCTGTTAGATATGAAACTCTGTTTTTGTTTTTTATATATAAAAGCCAATAAAATATTATTCTTACATTAGAAAGAATTCGAAGGAACTGGTAAAGATTATGAAAGGTTATTAGGTAGCGAGGCAAGCCTAGTTTACGCGACGTCCCGCGCCATGTCCCGCGCGCAGGAGAGCCGTTGCGCTACTATTTCGTGGTCTATTTCTCGGAGAAAACATCCTGAGCAAATTATGAAAAAAATCATTTCCTATGTAAAAAATACTCAGCTTTCGATCTAAATGGTTAAAAAAATATTAAAAATACACTTTTTGAGATATAAGATGTTTTGTACTTTTTAAAGGTAAAAATGCAAAATTTCGGAAAAACTGTCTACATTATTGGAAAGCTGAGAAAAAAATACATCGGAAATGCTTATGAAAAAATTTTTTTAGTTACATTTTAGTATCATAAACATGAGTTAGAAATAGTACGATTTGGCGCTCGTGCGCGGCGCTGAGGCAGTTCACATGAAACGCCTCATATATAAAGTTAAGGAAATGTCAGATTAATATTACCGGTTAGTATATGTTGGGCAGAAGGGTGAAGCCGCTCAACGGTTATTTTCATAACCGCGAACATTTCAAGCATGAAACATAAAAATGAAATTTTACAACTGTATTCTGATTGGTTGATTTTCGTGGAAAATCTGTAAGTGTATCGAATGAACCAATCAGCACTACGAGCAGGAAGAGCACCTGCGTTCAAACTATAGCAGTACTACAAGATAATGAAAAAAAAATTTACAGAATTTACAAATTTACTACTTGATTTACCAACTCCTAGAAATAATGAGCTCATATATCTTAAAATTAAAAATATTTACAATATTTAAATAATATACATAATCAGTGTATACTGTTACTCTGCCTTTTCTTTCTTTTCTCGATGCCAAATTCTGGGATTAAGTATTTTTCCTGCCCGAACAAACAAACTATAGCTAATTTGTTACCTGCTGCACGCTGTCCTGGTTGCAAAACCTATTTTCATGAGGGTTGTGCAAAGCTGGACCGCGCCGGGAGCCTCGAAAACGGTTCCTTTAGAAAATGCTGTGGAAACCGTCACAAGAAAAATCCACAGAATAATTCTTTATCATCACCTTCTACATTGAGCAGTGACATTATTACTGAAGTTTGTGAAGTTTCTTCACTTGATGAGAATTTGTGTGAAAAGTGATGCAAATACCAAAGAGTTATTGGATAAAATTAATTCGATAAACGCTCGATTAAAAGTGAACGAAGAAAATATAGCTTCCGCTCTGGGCAATCTCGACTTGTTGGAGAAAAGTGTTCCGACCTCTGCATCTTTACCAGATTCTCAAACTGAGGAAGTTCTGGCTGAATGGAATGATCGCATTGCCCGGAAAAATAATCTTCGTATGCTTGGTGTTCCGGAGCAGTCCACTGCCGTCAGTGCCCTTGCATCTGTACTATTAGTTAAATTAGAAGTTGATACCCCGTTGATTGCAGTTCGTCGTATTAGAGTCGCCTCTGCTGGAAAAGTAAGAATGATTCTAATCACTTTTCCGAGTGAACGCTAGGTTTTTCAAGCTCTCTCTCGCAAACAAAAGCTACCTCAAGGCATATCCATTTTTGCTGATTTATGCACGAGAACTGCTTATTTATTATCAAAACGCAAGTGGGCTACGCACTAAAACCGATATGCTCTCTCTTAATCTGTATTCTCTGGTACATACTTCCGATGTTATTATTTTCACAGAAACTAATCTCTTCTCAGGATTTGATGATGCAGAGCTGGGATTAAAGAACTACGACATTTACAGACAGGATCGTAGCCCTCATACCAGTCAATGTTCAAGTAGTGGCGGCGTCTTAATTGGGCGTCTTAATTGCTTATCGGGGCCGTTTATTTACCCTCACACTCTCACTCTGTTGACTATACTCAACACGTAGAAGTCGTCGAAGAACTTGCAGTCCGGTATGCAGAACACTAGTTTCTTATTATTGGTGATTACAATCTTCCGTCAACCACTTGGATTAATTCTGATGGACATCATGCTTTTTTTCTCGACTATGTACCGCCAAATCATAAAGACTGTGTCTCTTTTTTGTGCAACACCTTCTCGTATCTGAATATGGCTCAACTTTTTCCCATACCTCGAAAAAAAGGATACTCTCTTGACCTTCTTTGCTCTTCAATGTCTACCCTTAAACTTTTTTACTTCGAGGATTAGCTTGTGATGATGGATGAACATCACGATCATCTTTATATCGCGTTGCAAGTGGACAATTGCAGAAATCTGTGTGTCCCTTTTTCTCGTTTAGATTTTAGCAAAGCTGATTATAGTGCGATAAATGCCTTCCTTAGTAGCGTAGATTGGAATAGCATAATATCAGGCTCGGACTTAGAGTCAAATGTCAAATCTTTTTACGATTGCCTTGCAGTACCGTTGCATCGTTCCATACTCACTAGGCGTTTATATCATAATCATTTTCCTGTTTGGTACACAGGTACTCTTAACGATTTTATGGTACAGAAAAAAATTGCTCATAAACTGTGGAAAAAAACTAATGACCTTACGGATTACATCGAATTTAAACGATTAAGAGCACTGTGTATTAGAGAGTCAAAGTCGTGCTATCAAGATTATATCACTAACACCGAATCTAAACTTAACTGTAACATCAAAGCATTCTGGGCGTTCATTAAGCGGAAAAATGGGACTCTGATTTACCGAATAATCTTACATTCAATAATTGCAATTTTAGTGATGGTCAAGAAATTTGTAATTTATTTTCCATCATTTAATATCTGACTTTTCACTGGATCGTGAGTGCTTATTGAAATATATTAACAATCTTTATGAAAACTACAACCCTGGTCATGATTGTATCTCGGTTTCGTTTTTAAAGAACTGCGCAGTTAACCTTACTAAACCTTTGCTATTGCTCTTAAATTGTTCCCTGCACCTCGGGTACTTTCCGAAATCTTGGAAACTGTCGTTTATTCATCCGATTTTCAAGTCCGGGGATAGACACTCTGTTACTAACTACAGACCGATTACTATAACTATTTCATTCCTTAAACTTTTAGATCACATTGTTTCGGAGATTTTTATTGATAAATTCGCTGGAATTATTATCAAGCTGCAGCATGGATTTATCAAAGGTAGATCCACGATCACAAAGTTGTTTTTGTACATAAATTTTATTAATGAATATATGAATAATATGCACCAAGTTGATCCTATTTACACTGACTTTTCTAAAGCTTTTGACGTATTTAATCATAAGCGTCTCTTGTCGAAAATTTGGAATCTGGGTATTCCAGGCTCTGCATTTCACTGGTCAGAATCTTTTCTTTTAAATCGCCCTCAAATTGTACGTGTATTGGCTTTCAATCTGCAGCCTTCAATGTCACCTCGGAAGTTCCACAGGGATCACATCTTGGGCCAATATTATTTATTCTTATATTAATGATATCCAATCTTACATCAAGCACTCTCAATTTCTCCTATACGCCGATGATCTAAAACTTATGTTTATGTCAATCAGATCTTCCCTAGATGCCTCTAACTTGCAGAAAGATATTGATTCTATTTGTCTTTGGTCTGATCTGAATGGTACGAACTTTAACATAGATAAATGCAGCACTATATCATTTTGTAAATCACATGCGTTCAAGTCAGTATAAGATCAACGCTTATTACATACAATCTTCAACCTGCATTAAGGACTTCGACGTTCTTTTTTATAATCGACTATCATTCCATCAACACATAGACTACATTATTTCACGTGCTAGCAAATCCCTTGGCTTCATAACTCGTTCTCCAAAAGACTTTAAAAATCCGTATTCTTTAATAACGCTATTTAAAACTCTAGTAGTTTCTACTCTAACTTATGCTTCATCGGTCTGGAGGCCTTCCGCTTCCACTCAGATAAATAAAATTGAAGCAATTCAGAGGAAATTCCTGAGATATTTAGCTTTTAAATCTGATTCGCCAATGACTATATTTGACCACAACTAGTCTCCCATCTCATCTAAGTTCAATATACCAACTATAAACTCTTTTTTTGATTCTATTGATGTACTTCTGACCTTCAAAATTCTTCGAGCCAATATCTCTAGCCCCCAATTATTGAATCTGTTTACCCTCCGTAATACTACGTAAGAAATTAGCAACTCGCGCATTCTTAAAGAACGGCAAGCCTGTAATAATTTCACTTTTAACTTTGTAATTGCCAGGCTGCTTTGTTTGTGGAATACTCTGCCACCTCACATTACTTCAGTTGTAAATGTTACTGCGTTCAAAACTCGAGCAAAATTACATCTGTTTCAATGTTACTAGCGTTATGAATTTTGTTTTTACCTGTTGATTACTTATGTTTGTATACTACGATTTACAATCATTTCTCTTTTGTATTGTGGGCCGTGTATATTTCTTAAATATATTAATAAATAATTAGAAAAAGATAATTCAAATTTTTTCTTCGTGTCGAATATCATTATCTGAATCACTTGACTCACCCCTGTATTGTTTATCAAAATCATTTTCAGAAGCAGTAACTACTATTTTTTCATTATTTTCTTCTCTTTGAATATAATTATCTGAATCACTTGACTTACGACTGCTTTGTTCATCTAAAATCTCTTTTGTATCATTTTCTTTTCGCAGTTGTAGTTTATGTTATTATATTGTTGAGATTTTCTTGAAAAAGTAATGATTCATAGTATAAATGTTTAAAATCTTGTTAATATATAAAATCTTGCTAGTAGCTGATAATTGTGTTATTTCTTTCACTGATATATCAACCTTTGTCCCTATCAACATTATTTATGATTTTTTTTCTCACTAGAATCTTCATAAAAATTTTCTAGAAACTTATTGTTTTTTGTAGTTCCGATGACTGAGAACAACAACTTGATTTTATTCAATTTTACAAAATTCACTTTCATTATTTAGTATATTAAAAAAATGTTTTTGTTTTCGTTTTGTTTATCATTTTCCATTTGACTACCATTGTCAAATAAATTTAATATGGGAAGATCATAAAACTTTTTTAAATGTTTTAAGAACTGTAGCAGACGATGTGTTGCATTATTTTCTTCAATTTCCATATTACAACCATCAATATTGACTTCCAAAGATGTTTAAACATTATTCACACTTTTCACAACTTCAAATGTAACTGGAGATTTTTCATAACTCTGTTTATGTTTAGTTAATACCTTATTTTTTAAATAAATATTTCACTAAACTGAAAGTCATTCTTGATTGATCACCCGGGTCTCACAACTGTAATTAGAACTAGAGATTTTCTATAGCTCTGTTTATGTTTAGTTAATATCTTTTTTGAAATAAATGTTTCACTATACACTTACAGTCATCAATAAGAATTCTATTATGAACTTTTAGAATAACAGTTTTAGAAAAGTTTAATCTGTGGCGCCCCCGACTTCGCGCCCTTTGCCACAAGCAAATCGGGCAACACCGAATACTCGGCGGCGCGCACGGAAGCAGACCCTGTGGTCCCGCGAAATTTATTAGTTGGAAGTTCGTACTGAAGAATTATGTGAGGAGGTAGTAGCGACGAAGGTCCTCACCGAGCCGCGTTCGCCCTCGAAGAAGATATCCCCCACAACTGGTGACCCCGAAAGAAAAATTCGGTGATTTTGAACCTGTGCTTAGACCGATGCAGAGAAACGACTCTGGTGAAAATCAAGAGCCACGTAATTCCTAATCAAGGGTAAGTAAACAAAGTCTATAAGCTAAGTCGCGAGATGTCGACGCGAAGGTAAACACTCCAAAACGAATTACCGCGTATGTATACACTATAGACGCTGAGAGAGCCGTTCAATGTTTCGTATAATACACTCTAAAATTTTTAACCGTCGCTCAAAACCGAGCGTAGAAACTAGTAGAGAGATTAAAATTACAACGACCGGCTCTATGTTCCACACGCCTCCGCGCAACAATCTACCACCTATTCTACAGCTAACGAACAACAAGTCACCAAGCAAGCAACTTAGCCCTGCCGACTACACAGATGCGCAGAGCAGGTCAGCTTTCAGCATCGCAGCCGGAACACTCATCAGCACAAAATCTCCCATCTTCCAAATACTAAATACCAAGCCAGCGCAAGAGGCAACCGAGCGTCCTGATGAGCAGTCGGAACCGCACGCACTGTCAGAGAATAACATGGACGGAAGCGGTTAAGACGGTAAGGCCTTCGAAAATACCGAGCAGATAATCCCGCAAAATAATGCCCCAGCACCAAACACTGAATCCGTCACAGCGTGCCGGTTACGACCGCACTGGAAAGCGCAGCCAAAACTTTGGTTTCTCCAAATAGAGTCCCTATTCAATACTGAACGTATACGGTCACTCGAGACTAAATATCATTTGGTTGCTTCAGCACTTGACTCTGAAGGTGTGCAAGAGCTATCAGATCTTTTGAAAACACCTCCCGAAACTAATAAATATAAGCACCTTTAAAGAGAACATTGTCGCACATTTTCAGAAAAACCGGACCGACAGCTAGAGCAAGTTCAGAACAAACTCCAGTTAGGTAGCAAGAAGCCATCGTAGCTTCTGGCTACCTACTGGCTAATTTTTTCTCCTCCCTTAAATACAAAATAAGTTTTCACATTTAATACTTTGTGCTAAATATATTTACGTTAAAATATGCATAACATATTTATAATCAATGTACAGTCTATAAATATATTAATATTCGATTAATATGCGAAAAGATTCTCATCTAATTTTTTATGTCTGATATATTTTCTCATTCATTTGTGTTGCCAACCTAAATTTCGAGAAAAAAATCACGTGTGAGTTGGCTCCTTTTTGAAGCAAACGCCGAGTTGACTCCTTTTTGAAGCAAACGCCGAGTTGACTCCTTTTTGAAGCGGACGCCGAGTTGACTCCTTTTTGAAGCGAACGTCGAGTTGACTCCTTTTTGAAGCGGACACCGAGTTGACTCCTTTTTAAAGCGGACACCGAGTTGACTCCTTTCTGAAGCGGACGCCGAGTTGACTCCTTTTCGAAGCAGACGCCGAGTAGACTCCTTTTTGAAGCGGACGTCAAGTTGACCCCTTTTTGAAGCAGACGCCGAGTTGACTCCTTTTTGAAGCGGATGCCGAGATAGCTCCCTTTGAATCCAGAGCGACGATATCTAATTAACAGACAAGACGAAGGTATAATTCCAGAACAGATATGTAAATTTCCTACTTCTGGTCACCTGAAAAAGCGGTGCATCCACCTTATAATAAGATAAATTTCATGGGATAATCAGACCAAAAATGTGCCTGATTTAATATAAAATGATTGCACCATTAAAATCGCTCCATTTTTCTCACCGTGTAGACATTTTATTATAAAAACCGACCACCATCCTCTAACATATGCATTTCAGCAAAACCCCCGAAAAAGCGTCGCCCAGGCAACTAAGGCAGCTGGACCTTATCTCCCAGTTTTCAACAGAAATAATTTATCTGAAGGGAGAAGACAATACGGTAGCGGACGCGATATCCCGCATAAACGCAATTGATATGCCAACCATTTTAAACGCCGCCAGGTTACACGCAGCACAGGCGGACAATGAGGAACTGCATTACAATATTTACATATCATGTGAGTATTTTTCCGTTGGAGCATACTCTTACAACTTATTCTAATATTAGTATTCAAATTTACACAAGGTTGTTTACATATAGAAATTTAAATTTAAGTTACAATATTATATTTTTTCTTGAGTCTTGTATTTGAAGATGTATTTTTTTGTATTTCTGTAACCAGTTTATTAGGATGTTCTGATAATCTATTTCTATAGCTGCTGTAGTGCTTAATGATTTCTTCTTTGACAGATGGAATTTTCAAGTCCTTACTGATGATCGCATTAGAAACAAACCAAGGTGCATTAACGATATTTCTTAGTGTTTTCGCTCGAAACCGTTCAATTATATCAATATTTGAGTTTGATGCAGTGCCCCACAATTGTATACCGTAAGTCCATACAGGCTTTAGGATACTTGTATATAACAGTAGTTTGTTCTCAAGTGTCAGCTGCGATTTATTTCCAAGAAGCCAATACATTTTTCTTATTTTAAGATTTAGCTGCTTACGCTTTGTCCAAATATGAGTCTGCCAAGTTAAACGTCGATCCATGAGCATGCCTAGATATTTCACTTCATTACTTTGTGGTATAACTCTTTCATTGAGAATTACCGGAGGGCACGTTTTTTTGCGTAACATAAATGTAACTTGTATGGATTTTGACTCATTTACTTTAATCCTCCACTGGTTACACCATTTTTCTATTTTGTTGACGTAGTTCTGCAGCTGTTTTGAAGCAGTATTAGGGCACGAATTCACAGAAGGAATTGTTGTATCATCTGCGTTAATAGCAATGGTAATTACTTGCATTTTGGGTAAGTCAGAGGTATATAGTAAATAGAGAGTAGGTCCCAGAACGCTTCCTTGAGATACTCCGGCTCTTATGGGGAATACATTTGTAAATGAAGAATTCATTTTTACTTGAAAGGTTCTAGAAGTTAAATATGATTTCAGTAGGTTGTAGAGGTTTTTTGAAAACCTTTTGTTTAATCTTTTTTAGCAGTCCTTCATGCCACACTTTGTCGAAAGCTTTTCCGACGTCCATAAAAGCTGCAGTGCAGTATTCTTTATTTTCCATTGGTTTTCTTATTTTTGATGTTATTCTGTTAACTGGTTCAATCGTAGCATGGCGATTGCGAAAGCCGAATTGATGATCTGGAATTATCTTATTAAAATTAATTGTTGGATATAACCTATTGAGAATAATTCTTTCACAGAGTTTAGCCATCGTTGGTAGGAGGCTTATAGGCCTATAAGAAGATGTGTGCACTGGATCTTTCCCGGGCTTGGGAATCATTATTATCTGAGCAACTTTCAATTGATTTGGAAAATGATTCAGTCGAAGGACAGCGTTCATTATAATGGTTAAAAATCTTATTGCTTTCACTGACAATTCTTTGATCAGTTTGGCATTTATGTTATCATAGCCTGGAGATTTTTTATTTTTGAGATTCTGTACTAGATATTGCACTTCCTTTATTTTAACAGATTTTGTTTGAATATCATCTTGTATATACGTATCTTCTTTCTCTTGAGAATCTATTTTTTCCCGGAGTTTGCCTTCTGCTGGCTCGAACAATCTGCTCAAATACTCTGCAAAAGTCTTTGCTTTATCAGCATCAGTTCTAGCCCAGTTTCCAATAACCAAACTGGAAAGTTTGGTTTTTTATTGGCGGTATATGTTGTTGAGGACGTTTCAGACTTTTTGTGGCTTTCCACAATGAATAATCAGTAGCCTCAGTGGCAGTTAAGCTTTCAAATATTTTTGAAGATCGGCATTTTTCTCTTCAATGAGCATTCTTTTAAAATCTTTAGTTGCTTTATTTAGTTTAGCTTTAATAGTTTTGGATCTAGTGATTTGACAAGCTTTTCTCAAACGTCTTTTGTCCTTTATTTGGTTAAATATATGCTTGGAGATAGTTTGAGTATTGATATTTTTATCATGCACATTAGTTGTTGCTTTCGCAGCATTATGTATTAAAATATTAAGTATTATTTTTTAAAAAACTTACAAAACATCTCCGCTTTAATTTGGTGTTTTGGAGAACAATATATAGCTGAAAGAGTAATTGGTCCTTTGCTATATGCTATAGTAACACTCGTTGCTTGCAAGAAATCGTTCGAATACTTATCGTTCTCATGGTGCCAGATATTAGTTTTGATAAGTATTGCTGTACCTCCATGTGCTGTCCTATCAGGGTGTTTAGTGTCATAAAATGAATAATTTGGGATTTTAAAGTAATTTTTATTTGTAAGGTGAGTTTCCGATATAAGCATAACATCTATGTCGTGTTCTATTAAAAATTTTTTTAATTCTAGAATTCTTTGGCATAAACCATTTGCATTCCAGAAACCTATTTTAACTTCAGTGAATTTTATTAATTAAACTTGTAAAGAGATTTAGCATTGTGTCCATCCTAGTCATCAGCTGTAGCATCATTGCCTCTATTTTATTTTCGGTAATGTTTGGATCTGTTTTTATTATTGTTGGAGTTGGTGTCGGTATTTCCGTAGTCTCTACATGTCCTTGTTGTTGTTGTGATTGATTTCTCGCCGCTTGTGCGTATGTTGTTTTATCGTTGATTGTTTTGTAACCAGTTTTTGAATTTTGAAATGTGTTTTGATTAGGAATTATTTTTTCTCTTAGAGCTGGAAATAATTTTTATTGCAATTGTTTCCGTACTACGCACCCTTTGTAACTAGCTGGGTGGTTTCCGTCACAATTAGCGCATATAACATCTTTAGTTTTTCCTGTTATTGGACAGTCTTTAGTTAAGTGACTCTTGGCACACTTGACACAGACTGGGGTTTTAAAACAGTAATTTTTTGTATGCCCATAACTTTGACATTTCATACACTGTGGTATGTCTCTTTTTTTACGAGACGGTTCGAATTTTACAATCGTGTTAAGTAACTTATTAATTTGATAGATATCTCTATTATTTTCATTCGTTTCCAATTCTATAAAGAAAAGCGGGAGTGCTTTTTGTGTATATCTATCTTTTATGTTTGCTACTCTAATAACTTTGTGCCCGAATTCTTCAATTTCCATTTTTATATCATTTGGCTCTACAGATGCCTGAATATTTTTTAAAACGATTTTATAGCATTTATCTTGTTTTCGTTGATATGTGGAAAATTGCGTGTTTTTCTTCTTTAATTCTTCTACTATAGTTACATACTTTTCAGATATTTTGTCTAATAGTGCTTTTAACGGTAATATATCTTCTTCGCCGCTAACGAATATTGGTGGTGATTTAATAGTACTCACTTTGGCAGCAGAATCGGTACCCTTCTTTTCTTTTTGTTTATCGTCTTCGTCCTCTTTTTTATTGCAAAGCATTAAATCCATTATGGGTTTTTATTGGCTTATTTAGACAATAGTCTTTAATATATGTTTACCTTTTATTTAACTTCAGTGTTGTATCTTCAGGTCTGCTTCTCGTTCTTTTCCCGTAAATCTGCTTCCAGCTTTGGTCATCGCTACTATTGGTTTTTGATGTTGGCGTTAAAGTTATATCTTTATTGACTTTGGCCACATCGGCCATTTTTATATTAAAGAAAGTAGAATTGATGGTGAGAAGTTTTTCACTTTTAGGAATAGAAATTTTATACTTTATGGAGCTTTTTCCTTACACTCAGTAACTAGTATACGTTACATTCGCTACAGAATGAGTATACTCTTAACATACTGCACACGTACACTTGGACTTAATTACATAACCGCTTGTAAATGATTTTAGGTGCAGCCTTACAATCATGGGCCGCTATACGTGTTGGCTGCAAGCTATTCCGCTGAAGGACATTCAGGCCAACACTGCGGCAAGAGAGTTCTAGAACAATGGGGTTTCGCAATACGGCACGACTCTCAAGATAACAACTGATCAGGACATACAATTTGAATCCGCGCTGTTTAATGGTCTGGCGCACATCATCGGCGCAAATAGAATACGGACAACGCCATATCACCCCCATTCTCAGGTAAATTTTTGGCGCTGCTGCAGAAGAGACCACCCCCCATTTATTTTTACAATCTCTGCCAGTACTTCAAGGCCCTGAAATTGACCGCTACGGCACACCATATTAGACCATACAACTTCGTACTCAAAGATTTTAGCACCTGTACCCATGTGTTTCGTCGTTTAGACGCTTTACGACCCCCACTTTCACCAACATATTCCGGACGGCACGAGATGATTCGCCGGATCGATGTCAATACATATCTTATTGATATTAACGGGAAGCACAAGGTCATATCAACCGAAGCGCTCAAACCCGCTTACAGCCCCTCAACAGGCTGTCCACAAGAAATTCCCTTTGCAACAACACCTGCATCACCTACCGACACTACCTCGTCGCCACCAGCATCAGAAGAACAGCAGTCGTTGTAAGAATCAAACAGTGAAGAAGATCCTCTGCTGCAGAACTACGTCGACGAGCCTGCTCACCAACCTCCTACCAGAACCAGAAGCCGAGTGCAATTCTCGCTGCCTTCGCAGCCTGCGTAGGTCTCTGGGGGATAAGTGGAAGTAGACCCTGCGAAATTTATTAATTGGTTGTTAGTCTACGCTCGGGGTACACGTTCAATCGTTTTTTGGCTCTCCGACAACCCGCGATCGTGTCTATTTTGTACATCGCAGCTGTGGCCGTTGTGCAAATATTATATATTATTTAATTTATTTGTTATTTGCTCACGTTTTTATCGTAATTGTAAGTACAAATCAATGTAAGTTAGTTTATAAGTTTTAGAAATAAATGGGCCCATACCATACTAATCGCGGAGTGTTTTGTCAATTATTGCTAAGCGATACTGACTTTACCCGGTCTTTTCCCTACGTATGAGTCACGCGCTTTATACGTAGTGAAGAATTGTGTGTATGAGCCACAGAGCCACGTTCGCCCACGAAGTACATATCCCCCACAAATCCATAGCCATGTCAGTATATACATTAAAAAATAAATAAAAGCTATTAATAAATGGTAACATTACAAAACTTATAGCACTATTACAAATTATGACAAAAAAAGTTACAAACCTTTTATCCAATTACAAACCATAACTTTTATCATCTTAATTGCAAAATGCCATGGGACTTCAAGAATATACATAATATAACCTCAGGAACTCCATGAACAAATTCAAAGCTGGATATTTTATTTTTTTAATGATAACATTAAATAAAATATTAATGTTTTTCTTTTCTTGATCTCCAACTTCTGCTTAAAAACTTTCAGTATGACATCATATTTCAAATAATTTCATTGCACATAACTTTAAAATAATGATTATCTTTGACACTAGAATCTCCAGAACAAAATTTTGTAAAACTTATAGTTTTTTCCCATTCCGATAATTCAGAACAAAAATTTAATTTTTTTCTAGCACGATTCGCTTTCCATATTTGTAAATTAGCTAGGTCAAACAATCTTCAGAAGTTTCTATTGGATTCTCAACAATTGCGCTTAGATCTTTTTGCATAACTCTGTAGTATTAGATTATCATTTTCTAATAGTATAATATTGTATTAATATTAAACTAGAAACTTCTTGTTTTTCTAAATTTGTCTTTCATGATTTGTTCTTCCTATTTTTTTTCTTCGTTATTGCTTTCAATACCAATAACATCTGTATTAGATATCATTGTAGTTTCAGAATTTATTACAACTTTAAAATTCTTGTTGAATTTATCTTCAATCTGATTATCAAATTTTTGACTGTTTTTGTTTTCCTTGTGTGTATCATTTTTTCACTATCACTATATCGTGGTCAGATAAATTAAATCGGGGAAGATCATAGAACTTCTTTAAATGCTTTGAGAACTGTATATCAGATTATGATTGCATTGCATTATTTTCTTTAGTTTCCATCTTACAAACATAAATATTGACTTCTAAAGATCTTAAAACATTATCCACGCTTCTCACAACTGCAGATAAAACTGGAGATTTTTTTCTGTAACTCTTCTATGTTTAGTCAATAACTTACAAACTTTTTGTAGACTTAATGCATGTGTAAGTATTAATAATTTTTTTAAAACGTTTAGAACGACAGCTTATAAAAGTTTAATCCATATACTAAATTTTACACTAAACAATAAATAAAAGATGTTAATAAATGATAAAATTTGAAAATGTAACACTATTATATAACAATATCACAAATTCGGAAAAAAAATTTTAGTTACCTTTCAAAAGTCTGAACAGATGATAAGCTTTATCATCTTAATTTCAAAATGTCATAGGCATTGCATTATAATCTCAAGAACTCCATGATCAAATTAAAAACTGGGTATTTTATTTTTTATTATATCTAATAATAATAATATACAAAAACATAAGTGTTTTTATTTTTTTGAACTCCGACTTCTGCTTAAGAACTTTCATCAATATATGAAATCTTATTTCATCAAATAATTTCATTGGATATACATTAGATATAACATGACGCAGATAACCCAAGGGAGGGGGGCAGCCTAGAATTTCTGGCTCCTATTAGGTGTCGCCCACCTCTCAGCCGCCCCTGTTTTCATACCTCTCAGCCGCCGCGTCCACTGACGGTCAACCCACTGATGATCAGCCCGCTGGTGATCAGTCCACGTGCAACTATTGGTCAGGCGTACCGCGTTGATCATCGGCAACATTGATTTTGCTGGAAAAATAAAAAAAAATTGATAAAAATTTTTTTAATGTGTCCTGAGAAGGACAGTTTAATTATATATGTACTAATATAAAATATAGCCGCCTATATACGACAAGCGATAAATACTTACTAACTTTTAATATGAGACTGGTGCTGCTGATGCTGATTTTGATGCTGCTGCAGTCACCGTTCCAATGATGTGCCATCCGCAACAAAATAAAAATCAATTAATCTACTTAATTTTTGTGTGTCCCGATAAAGACAATTTGAAAAATTTTCAAAGTTAATTAAATATAATAAGCGGATTACAATCGACAACTGACGAAGTCGCACAAACCTTGAATTATTGTTGTCGCAAGATGATCTATTGTTGTCGCAAGATGATCTATCGTTGCCGTATCTACTATCTTGATAACGTCCATGCTGTAAAAGATTGTTTATCCTGAGAAGGACAGATTAAAGATGACGCGCACACGCGCGCACTTGCGAAAACTAACCCTATGTGCGAGAGGATGACGTACGCGATGAGCGAGAGGGCGACGCACGAGGAGATAAAGCGCGCTCACTCGCGAAAAGTCCCCGTGCCGATGTGCGTAAAGATGACGTTCGCCGATGAGCGTGAAAATTAACCTCATACTCGCGTAAACTCGTCGGGCACTCGTCGATGTGAAAGAGCGAAAAAGAGAGAGAGAGAGACTCATTAATCTACTTACTTATGCTACCATTACCCCCGCTGTCGGCTCCACTGCCCCGGCTGCCGTTGTGGTCGTCTCCGTTACCGATTTCGTCCCCCGCAGCCGTCTCCGCTTCCCCTGCTTCTGCTGCTGTCATCCTCGCTGCCGTCTCCACTGTTTCCGCCATCTCGTCGTGTGAAGGGTGGGAGGGAGCGGTTCTGCTCGTTCGACCGCCGATCGCGAAATGACTTTCGCACGTTAATTTCGCGCGCAGCGCCACCATGCAAAAGGTTTCCCTATACGACGAGAGAGACTCTATACGCAGGCCGACTATTCGTGTAATAAATTTCGCGACTAATTTTTTAACCCCCCCCCCCCCGCGTAAAAAAAGATACTATCGCCAATATCTGGGCAATATGTCGGCAATATGCATGGGTTGGGTTGGGTTGAGTTATGTGTTGGTAGTATATTGGAGATAGTATTGGCGATACATTGCTTGTGTATTGCCACACCACAGTTTCCCATAT
>JAWWEQ010038201.1:0-19407 GCA_035583055.1 Torymus tubicola
CATCAAAATACATAAGGATATGATAATCAGTGTTCTGGGTTAGACCACTTTCTTTTTTTTGTGGGGCTGTGTAATTGTCCATTTATCACACGAACAACCAAAGAATCATTGTTACCTATAATAATATAGAAGAAATCATCTAACTACATAGAGTTTAAGTTCTTTTTTATTCAATGAAATATAAATAAATTAAAATCAAACCATTAAAATTATGAGGAGCTATATAATGAGAGGAAGTTGATGGAAATTTTTTGAGGAGTAGGATAACTCATTCTAATGAAAGACAAAAAACCATCTATATGTGTATTGTTATTTCACATGAATTTAGGTTATGTTATAACATTACATCATTTTTTCTTATATTTATATTTAGTAAATTCAATAAATAACATTGTAACTTACCTGATAGTTCTTTGTAGAAGTCTTGCTTCAGCCAATAAAAGGTATATCCGAAAATATTGAAAATCCTCTGCGATCTCAATCAACTGCCTTTGATATCGCATGCATCTCGCATGCAAAAATTGCGTAAGAGTTATCATGCGAATTAGCTGTAGATGCTACTGTAGTATTTTTCTCCCGCGAATTCAACAGAAATATCTCACGGAACTGACATAAAGATGGCAGCAGCATATAACGGTTTTCGTATACAGCCATAAGTACCCTAATTCCAACGGCTGTTACGTTTCTACTAACAGTACCGCGGAACGTACATCCATAAGATTGTCGCAATGGATTTCTCTCCGTGTAATATTACAATTTGGTTATGTAGTTATATATGCAGATTACAAACATTTTGAATAATTCACATTCAAACTAAAAGTAACACAAACAATAAAGGAAATATAGAGACTAATATGATAAATAATCTTCTTAGTGCCATCAAGACAAGTGTCGTATCACCATGGTAGCTTGTCTATGGAAATTTCGACATTTGCCCTATTGCGGTCAAAGAAAAAACCATGGAAAACACCTGAGACAAGATATAATGCTCATCTGAATTGCAATATCTTGTCAAATGTAGTCTTCAGAGAATAGTAGATGTTGGTAAATCATTTTAAACCTATTTTTAAATGACCAAACGTTGGGTGCCATTCTAATTATCAGAGGAATTTCATTACAAATTCTGGGGCCTTACAACTTACAGAAAAGTACGTCAATAATTAAGTGATAAATTCTAAGGATTCTTGTTACGGTGTTAAACCGGAGAGTGAGTTGCTCTGCTAAGTACTGCGGACAATTAGTATTTACGGCCTTATAAATAAGCGTGAACATGAAGTATTTCCGCCTTGAATTGATTTTTATCCATTCCAGAGTGGCAAGGTAATATATTCTAATATGATCTCTTAATTTTAAGTCACAGACAAATCGTATATACGAATTGAAGGTCTTCTAAAGAACTCTTTCTTCGTCAATAGTTAGATCAAGAATTGCTGTGCTGCAGTAGTCTATAATCGAATAGATTAACCTTGATATTACCGTCGTTCGAATGCCCATGGGAAAGATGTGTCTTGTGGCTTTTAGCTGAGGGAGCGTTCATAGATTTTTCTAGATCTTTGTCTGACTTCCAATTATCAGGATAAATTAGACGTTAGTTTAATCCTCAGAAATTTAACTGATTCTGAGAAAGGCATTTCAACTCCTTCGACTTTGATCTTGATCAGGATAGACTAATGGGTCGAAAGCACGAAACTGTGGAAGGATTTTTAACTTTTGGAATAGGTTTAATGAGCGATTTTTTTCGTTCTTGACGGAAAGATATATAACATAAACGATAATGTAATAATATGTAAAATAATATTGCCAATTGACGAAGAGGTATTTGTTTTAAGGATATTAAATATATTTTTTTTATTTAAGCTTTTTCTAGTCTCACTTAAGTATATGAAACTTATACAACTGCACGAAGTGTGCTAATATATACAGAGTTTATACATCGGGTTTAGATTACATTATTATTTACAATGTTTTAACTTATTTTCTATATGTATAAATTGCATTTATCGAGAAAAGTACATATATCGTCGCTCCCGAATAAAAAGGTGCCATTTCAGAATCCGGCTAGAGAAGGAGTCAACTCGGGGTCCGGTTAAAGAAGGTGCCATCTCACGCCCTCATTTTTTAAAGTCCAATTTAGGTTCGCAGCACTACGAAAGCTTTTTTATTTTGCACTTTTAGCCCGATATTTTTACCAGAGAAAACTGTAATCATTTTTTATCATTATAAAGATCATTATTACTCTAAGAAAAAATAAAATATTGGTGACACCCACCCATACACACACACACTCTCACATACATTTGCAAATACACACTTGAGGAAGGAAGAAAAAGCGCTTGGGACCAAAATCATCTGAAAAAGTAATTTAAAATATTAATATCATAAAAAGATAAATAGATACTATAAATATACTTTATTTTGATTACCTTAAACCAGTAGATAAGTCCTGAAATCCATTGTACACGGATTTATGATTTTTTTTTAAAATAAAGATTTGCATACTTTTTTTTTAAGACAACTTGTTGGATTTTAATGAGGCGAAATACAAAATACTTATAATATGTGCCTGGTAGGTTGATCTAGAATTCCGAAATTTTTTGATTAAGTTTTTTTGTATGACAAAAACGGCTTTTTGGGACCAATTTGATGAATTTTCCTGAATTTTTGTCGTTTTGATGTTCTGTGGTTGGTAGAGTTTGATTTTATTTAATTTCTTTATTAAGATAGATCTTTGATCATTATATAGTTTACATTGCCATAGTATATGATTCACATTTTCATTATATTCATGGCATGAGCATAATGCATTATCTATAATTTTAATTCTTGTTAGGATAGGCATACATTATGATACCAAGACTTGCGTTTTCTTAAATAATACAGTTTGAAGTATGTTTTTCCTTTAGTCAAGCCTGCCTTTTCAACAAAAAGTTCTGTTTGTTTTTTTGCATGTTTTTTATACTGTTCATAATAGTCTGTATAAGGTATTAACACGGAACATGTTTGAGAGTCATTGGTGTACTTTTTGACTAATTTATCTGCTGTTTCGTTACCTATAATGCCAATATGTGATGGAATCCAGTAGAATCTTATATTAGAATTAACATTATTCGAGAGGTAGATATTATATTTTTGCTTAATTTCAAGAATATGAGGATTCATTTTGGACGCATGATGAAAGAATTGTAGGCTTTGTGGAGCGCTCAGTGAATCAGATAATATTACATATTTTGGTTGCGGGTATTTCAGAACTAAGTCGAGGGCATTTGATAGTGCGTAGCATTCAGCTGTATATACTGAGCCAACTCTATTGATGGCTTTTCCAATATTTATATTTTGTTTTGGGCAGATACATGCTACTCCCAAAGACTGAATTTTCAGCTTTGCTCCCGTCAGTATATACAGCTGTAGCATTTTCATTTTGTAAAAGTTGATTGAGTAAAACATTCGGATATTCAACTTTTTTAACTTATTGCCGAGTGTTGTGTTAATTGGTATATTTGTGCTAATAGTTTTTTAATCGTAAGAATATATATCGAACAAGCTAAATTGTATGTCTACGTTTGAGTTTAACAATTCATCAATGCATAGATTTAATGTTTGTTTTTTTCTTCTATTTCCTTTCTTTAATTGTTCATTATTTCTTTTTAATATAGAGTTGAATCTCTGAATGTTTTTATGCGTTTAGCGATTTTTTGTCGTGTAGAACTTTTGTGTGAAAGCATTTACATAGTCATTTGGTTCGTTCTCCGATTAGTGGTAGCTTACATCCGGTAAGCATAAGATTTTTTGGAGTACTAACGCGATAGCCTAGAGCCGCCCTTATTGCCTGAACTGTATGTTTTCTATATTTTTTTTTAGAGTTTGTCTGTGTCGGGACGTAAATAAAGCTTCCATAGTCGATAATTGATCGAACGTAACTCTTATAGAGTGTGATTAGTGTTTGTGGATCTGAACCCCACCCTTAACACATAAAAACTTTACGATATTTAACGCTCTCATAGATTTCTTTTGTACTCATAGATTGATTAATATGGTGTATAAAATTAAATTTATAATCCAATATTAATCCGAGAAATCTCACGGTTTCGCTGGATTTTACCTCGAAATCTTTTATAGTTAACGAAGTTTCTTCCGGTTTAATTTTACCTTTGTTAAAATATGTAGGATTGTCTTTTGTGGAGCTAAACTTAATCTTACATCAGATAAGTTTTCATTTAAAATATTTACCGCTTTTTCAATGATATTTCGGCATTTTTCGGGCGTTGAATAGTTTGAGTATATTGCTATGTCATTGGCAAACTGCGACACTTGAACACTATTTGGTAAGTTTTGAGCGATATTTCTGACGTATATAATATAAAGCAGCGGGCTCAGAACTCCTCCTTGAGGTACCCCTTTGCTCATCTTTCGTAGGTTATTTCGTGTAATATCTGTGAGTACATATCTTTCGTGCGTGATGAATTTAACGAATTTGACTATTCTTTCTGAGCAACCGATCTGAGCGAGTTTTTCGAGAAAAATATCGCAGTTGAGATTGTCAAAAACACCGCCCACATCGAGAAATGCAGCTAGCAATGATTTATTTTTTATTAGACACTCATTTACACTTACAATGGGAGTATCTCATCCGGATTACGGATTTTTTTCAAACTTTGAGATATGATTTTAGATACCGAAATATGAAGGAAGCTACAATATTAGATCCTAACGCTTTAATACGCTGAAGTTATCGACTCAGCTGCATTTTAAGGAAATACTGAAAAAAGTGTTATGTCTTTTATATCAACTATCGAATCTAGGCAAGTTTCACATAGAATTGTAAAAAATACAATAAAACTAGAGAGTGCAAGCTTTTCGTTACTTCTTTTAGAATTAAAAAATATCAACTCCTTCCAAAGTTATGCTAATTTAAAGTTAAGCAACAGAATATGCACCTGGTACACATGAAATTTGAAGCTCTACTTTCCTTGAGTGCTAGATTCGTGAAATTATCCACGTGAGATTTTCCTTTTCTAAATCCCGTTTGACTTTGCGGTAAGAGTTCGTTCAATTCACACCACCATTGCAGTCTCATTTTAATGAGTGTTTTAAATAGACACCCATCCTCCGACCTTCCCATCGGGTTTATCTATAAAATGTACAGATGCTTTTTTCCAGCTATCGGGAAATTCGTTCGTAAAGTACATTTCATTGTAGATATCAAGCAAGGGCAAATGTTATTGTTGAGTATCTTACATTTATTCCACTCATATTTTGGATCCGTTCTAAAATTAATATGGGAATTAATAGCAAATAAATAATTCAAGAGCCGGATTGGTATTTAATATTCTAATACCGCATATTTCCATTGATAAGTCGGGAGATTTAATGTTTTCAATTTCTTCGATTTCTATGCATTTTTTAATTAAAAGCAATATATCTCCTCCTGTCGTATGCTATCGATCCTTCCAGAATGTTAAAAATCCAGAAAAGTTGATATTTTTTTCTTTATCAGTCAGCCACAATTCAATACAAGCAAAAATGTCTATATTATTCAACAACGTGGGTAGTTCGTGAAGACGTTTACTCAGACTTCTTGTGTTCCAATACAAACATCTTAGTGTATTATTAAATGTTATCGGATTAGTCATTTTTGTGTTTATTATTAATCTTGCATACTTAGAGATTCGCTCACAGAGCTTGAATCGTCGCTACTGTTCATCAGTTCATTAGACAGGCGTTTCATAATTCTGTCTATACGATGCTTCAAATTGGAATCTACCATGTTCGATAATAAACCTGTCTCATGCGTATAGGTAAGTGAGAGTTCTGGGATTTTTCTGTGATCATAAGATTCACACAGAAATGCTGTAATTCTTTCTAAATTCAATGGATATCTATTAGCATTTTCTTTAATGAGTTGACTTGCTGGTTGTAATTGAAGAATAATGTCGGAGGCCTGGATCTTTTTGGTTTCATTAGTTTCTTCTTCTACTTTTTTTTATCTGTTTCTTTAACTTAGTGCTACTGCCTGTGCTGGTTGACATGTTACTCGATGGTGGTCCCTTATAGATGACTCGTCGGACCATTGAGTTTGATTCTTCTAGAAGTATTTTATTTGTATTTTGTTCCTGGTCATTATTCAGATGTTGTAGAGTATTGTTATCTTTTGGTACGGTTTGCAAGTTACCTTCTTCAAATGATTTGTTGGCACGGACTCTTGGAGAATTTAAAATGATTTCTTTGTTTACAAGTTGACTTTGATTAATGTTGCTATCGTTCTTTTGTTGTCTTGGCTCGTCTTATGTTTGGCTATACGCCCTTTCATCTTACATATAAAACAGTTGCATTTTACATATAAAACAGCCGGAGTAAGGGCACTGTTTAAGTAAATAATAGTATGTTCACCATCCTCGTGTTTTTGCGTAAGCACCGCACCAAGAGCGCCTTTACTCGCATAGGTTTGTACTGTGAATGGCAGACTTAAAGTCCGAACGGGCGAGAATAGACGATGTCATGAAGGCTTTTTTCAAGCGCTCGAACGCCCTTTCTGTTCCAAACGAAAAAAACGTCTAAGCTGCCTTATAGAGTTTGACATAAGCCGCCCTTATCAATAACATAACCTAAATACGGAACAGACGAACAGTAGAATATGGATTTTTGCAATTGAATTTCCAGACTGACGTATCTTAATTTGTCAAGAACTTTCCATAATAAATATTCGTAAAATTTACGCTAACAACATTTAAATGGACAAGGTATGTGAATACATACATTTTGAACTCAGGACTAATCAAACTGTCCATTAAACTTTGGAATGTCGCTGGGCTGTTTGTGAGCCTATACGGGCTACGGCGAAGTTAAAACAATCTGAAACTAGGACCAGCAAAAGCAGTTTTGTCTTTATTTCCTTCTTCCATGGAAATTGCAAAGTATGCCTCACTGAAATCGATTTTCGTAATGGATTTGCAATCCTAAGCTTTTTCAGAATACTATCGATATTTGGTAGATGATAAGCATCTTTCTTTGTAATTGAAAATAAGTTAAGACCGAGTAGCATCAATATTCTCGTCTGGCTTTTACTTATTATCACGTACGCTAACATTTTCAACTAAGTTTATGTCAAGATCATTCGTAATTTGCATATTAACATTTTTAAAGCTAACGTTATTTTTCGAATTTTTATGTACTTTATCGAAATTTTTGGTATTTTCGGAAACGGATGTCGATATTTTTTTTATTTTTTTGTTACTTACTATATCATTACAGTTTGAACTACGTATTTCAAACATTACATAGATCAGCTGGCCAAGAGAGGCACGCCGTCGCCGTCCACCGAGAGTGGATCGAGAACGAAAGAGAGCCTTAGCAGTAGCAGTAATTTAGCTGGCCAAGGTTTGTCCTTCCCTGTTTCATTCCCCCGGGTTTGCTCTGTGTGTGTGTGTAGTCGTTGAGAGTTGCGTATTATGTTCAAACTCGTAGAAGCTACAGCGCGCGCTATAGCTAGTGTAGAAAGGTTTTCTTTTGCTCCCAGCTTTGTGCAAGTGACGCATGCACCTGGCGTTCACTTTTCTGATATGTAGAGATTTCATATTCTAAATAGTAGTGTAAATAAAGTTTCGCTTGTAGTACTAAAATTCGTGTAGCGCATCGCTTTATTTATTACTACGCCTTCCCCTTAATCCGCCGCTCTGCTCTGATCTCCAGCAGAGTGTGACCGAATACTTCGGCATTTTATTAGCTCATCTCAACCCAAGTTATAACTTCATTCCATATTCTTAATTTGGAAAAATATTTAGAGATAATTTAAAAGTTTCATGTGATTTTCGACCACTTAGTAATAAATTTGCAGCTATTTCAGCACACGTTTCAGGTAATTGGAAAAAATCAATATTTTTTTATTTGATTTTTTGATTCTATATATTATTTGAAACTTGTAAAAAAAATTGAGTGACATATTGGAAAAGTTACCGAAGATAGAAACAAAAATGTCAATAAACTTCTATAAGAACGTGCCACCAGTTTCTACCAATTTGCCTTATCACGCAAACGTAAGCCACATTCAGAACCAATTACTTACAATCAATTTTACGATTAAAAAAAAGAAACTTAATATTTTAAAATGTTAATATAAAATTTATACAAATAATTTAATTAATTTTTTAACAAAAGAATACTACGAAAAAAGCGGATTGATTAAATATCAAACTGAGAAAATACGTTAACTGATTTAGTGTTTATATATTTTATACATATATACGTAATCTAAACACATACAAAAATTTTAAATAGGATTCCTGAACTGAAATTGCGCGCTAAGTTGATGAAAAGTGTGAAGACGCCGCTGCAAGGCGCCACGAACATGTGCTGGATCACTGAGCTGCCTCGCAGCATCAACTGTTAGTGTCGACTGCTCTGTGCACCCACGTGTTTTTATTTTGGATGTGTCATATGTTTGGGGTTAGTTTCTTTGACATACACATTCATCCAAGTTGTACCTTGTGTTTGCCTAAAACTTCAACCAACTATATATATATATATATATATATACCGATATACGGTAGTGGTTCCGGTTTGTGTGCCTGTCCCTGTTAGTGTGTCTTTTTAGAGATATTTGACATAAATTAAGTACTCTAACCTTAAAATTTTGATAAACTAAGCACCAAAATCTTGATCTACTCTAAAAAAAGTATTGTTTGATAACTTATTGATTAATTATAGATAGTTAAAAACACACATTAATACCGACATTTCGTCTGCTTAAAGGCACACTAACCGGGCCTTCTACCCTATATTAGATAATTATAAATTAACCGAATAAATATTAAATTTCTATATAGCATAGATAGTTTGTGGAAATTTCTTTTTCAGATTTCCAGTAATTAGTTAGATTCAGATAGCTACTGGAAGAGGCTACATCAAGAATTTATTCAGAAGGTACTAATATTCATGAAATATGATAAAAATATCGGAAAGATTAAGAGCTGCATAAGCTGTATGTACCTCTAGTTGCGGATGGATTTTCATGGGGTAAAGTGCAATTTACTTGCAATCCATGCACCTATGACACGAAGCACTGGATTTTAAAAATTTTGAATTAAGTATTTTTTTTATGCAAAAACCATGTAAATTATCAAAATTAACAACAAAATAATGGTTTTTTGTACTATTTCTCAGGATTAAAAGGATCAAAGAACTGGGGATGCGAGTGCCGCGTAAAATAAGTGCGAGACACGCAGATGACCTATAAACAGTAAACTGTTATTTAAGAAATATTTAAACCTAAATAGCGTGGGGATGTGACATCCGCGTGCAAAGTGCAAGAAACACACACGGTCTATAAACCGTAAAAGATTATTTGATACATATTTTAACCCCAAATAGCCTGGGGATGCAAGTGCCACGTAGAATAAGTGCGAGGCACGCAGATGGTCTATAAACAGTAAACTGTTATTTAACAAATATTTAAACCTACATAGCTTGGTGATGCGAGTTCCATGTAGAATAAGTGCGAAGCACGCCGACAGGCTATAAACCGTAAAACTTTATTTAAAATATGTTTTAACCCCAAATAGCCTGGGGATGCAAGATCCGCGTGCAAAGTGCGAGAAACTCACACGGCCTATAAACCGTAAAAGATTATTTGATACATATTTTAACCACAAATAGCCTGGGGATGCGAGTGCCACGTAGAATAAGTGCGAAGCATGCAGATGGTCTATAAACAGTAAACGGTTATTTAAAAAATATTTAAACCTAAATAGCGTGGGGTTGCGTGTTCCATGTAGAATAAGTGCGAAGCACGCCGACAGGCTATAAACCGTAAAACTTTATTTAAAATATGTTTTAACCCCAAATAGCCTGGGGATGCAAGATCCGCGTGCAAAGTGCGAGAAACTCACACGGCCTATAAACCGTAAAAGATTATTTGATACATATTTTAACCACAAATAGCCTGGGGATGCGAGTGCCACGTAGAATAAGTGCGAAGCATGCAGATGGTCTATAAACAGTAAACGGTTATTTAAAAAATATTTAAACCTAAATAGCGTGGGGTTGCGTGTTCCATGTAGAATGAGTGCGAGGCACGCAGACGGGCTATAAATAGTAAAACATTATTTAAAATATGTTTCGACCCCAAATAGCTTGGAGATGCGAAATCCACATAGAATATGTACGAGGCACGCAGACGAGCCATAAACTATATAACTTTATTTAAAAAATGCGTTTAAAGCTAAATAGCCTGGGGACACTAGTTCTACGTAGAAGGTGCGAGGCTCGTGAACGGGCTACAAACAGTAAAACATTATTTGAAAAATGTTGAAACCGCAAACAGCCTGGAGGTGCGAGATCTGCGGAGAAGGTGCGAGGCACTCGGACTGGCTGTAATCAGTAAACTGTTATTTAAAAAATATTTATACCTCAAATAGCCTGGGGATGCGAGTTCCACGAAGAAGGTGCGAGGCACGCAGGCAGGCTGAAAATAATAAAAGATTATTTAAAAATATTTAAACCTAAATAGCGTGGGGGTTCATGTTTCATGTAGAATAAGTGCGAGGCACGCAGACGGGCTATAAAAAGTAAAACATTATTTAAAAAATGTTTAAACCTCAATTAGCCTGGAGGTGCGAGATCTGCGGAGAACGTGCGAGGAAAATTAGTAAACTGTTATTTAAAACATGTTTAAACCTAGATAGCCTAGGGATGCGAGATCCGTGTAGAATAAGTGCCCGACGCGCTGAGGAGCTATAAATAGTAAAATATTATTTAAAACTTTTAACCCAAAATAGCCTGGGTTGCAAGTTCCACGTAGAAGGTGCTTGGCACTCGGACGGGCTATAAACAGTGAAACATGAAGGTGTGAGGCATGCAGACAGCAAAATGACGTAAATTGCTTATAAAACAATTCTTAAACCCCAAGTAGCCTGGGGATGCGAGTTCGATGCACATAATATTTTTAATTGATAGTTAGAACTAAGTTAATATATGTTTTGGAACCAGGGTACTTTATAGTAACACGTGATTGACGTAAAATGTTACGACAGTTTGAAACGTGTATCCACAGTAGTATATGGGCGGATATAGGGCGACGATGGCGGCCGTTCCAAGATGGCCGCTGGGCAGATCTGGGGTACACGATCGGGGTCTGCGTCCGGTGAATAGTCGGCATACCTGCCTCGGCGTTTGGGCTAGGGTCATTAGGGAAGCTTAGGTATTATGCAAATGAGCGTAAAAAATGTCGGTACGCGTGGGTAGGCGTGTAGGGGGTTGAGGCGTGGGTGCGTTACGCGTTCTAAAGAGGTGTGAGAAAGAAAAGGTTACTGTGTCAAAGAGTGAATATGCTAATGACTGGGGCTATGCAAATCAAGATACATGCAAGAACAGATATGCAAATAAATGTATATTTTATGTATAAATATATCTGAAAAAGGGCGAGTATATATGGCGATAAAATAAGAGTGTTAGACAAGTGATATATGTTAAAATTATTTTTATTAGACTTTTAAATATTACATAATTAGTCGTAGCATAATTTTGATTTACATGATTGTATATACACTTTAGAATGTTTTTTACAGCCGCTGCCTACGTAGTAATTATATTTATTTTTCGAATTTCTGTTAAATGGAATGCTTCGAATACGTTTATAAAAACGATCTGCTATTCTATCATTTCTTGAATAGGTCGTAGTAAATAATTTACAAAATTTATCTATAGTATAACCTCGTTTCATATAATCTAAACACATTAAACAAAACTATTCGCATACTTTATAATTAAGACTCTGTAACTGCTGAGTATTCCATTTGTATATAATAGTATTCGGTCGTAAAGATTTTAAATGCTGAAGTACTACCGGAGGCAACCTATAACTATAAAAAAATAAGCCTCTGCCCCGCCTATTCATGAATACGGCAACCCAATGTGAGACTGGTTATGTATGTATATCCGTAATAAACACACACGCTGTCGGTTTCGTCAACACCCTTGGAATCTTGTCCACCGGAAACACACCAGGTGATTGTACTTTTAATATTCGAAGAGCATCATGTATTTGTATGGTATTCATCTTGTGGTCTATAAGGTGACTTGCAAACTCTAGGTATATAATATTGAGGATTTTCAATGATCTCGTACTCGTTCTCAAAGGCACCGTAGTACGGCGTGGGTGGTATTATACTGACTTTTTTGTCTCGTCTTTGTGGACTGTCATTATTGTATAAATTCTGCAATTCTTCTGTTTCGAATGCACAATCGACAACTGTTCTATAAATTGTAGCACTTGTATTTCCGTAATTATGTCTATAATGTCTATTATTTAGCGTTGACATGAGAGTTACGTTTCGGTTAATCCAATTTTTTATTTTTTAAGCATTATTTAATGCGCAGTCAAATAACTCTGTGCATTTTACGCCGTGAAAACAGCAAAAAACATCGCTTTTGTTCAATTGGTGTAAAGGTGGACTGTTATAATTTTCCACGTTTTCAATGTGCCATGTGGTAATGCTCTGAATAATTGTCTTGCTGAAGGGATCAGTTCTCGTAAATTTGCATGAGTCTGTCGATGTGGTATATCCCCATCAAACCATTCTATACCATGATGATTACTACTCAGCTAATTATTATAAACTTGAATTTTAATTGGTAAGTCCGAGAATGAATGAGGGGCTGATGCTATCCAATGTGCTATATATTCTTTTTCAAGACCTTCAACAGCTACTTCCTTTAGCACGAACTTGTTATGACTGCCACGGAAACCTTGAACTCCGATAATATAATCCATTTTACAAATGTTGTTTTCAGCTTATTATAGAGCGAAGTGAATAGTTCGATACCTGAATGCTTTCTCACTGTTGGGCCATGATATATTTTCATTTTATAGACTGGAATTCTGACTTTGTAATATTTTTATCTCAAAAATAACAGTTAGTTTTGATAATATAAAAATATTTTCTGTTATGAATCATGTAACTTTCAAATATTTTTACGCTGAGAAATCCATAATAATTTGACGTGATGAGTTTATTTCGAGTACGTTATCATATTCTGCATAAACTACACAATTAACAGATTGTGTTAAAACTTTTCCAAAACGTAACTCTAAACGTACAGAACCATTTTTTACTAATTCCAATGCGCGTTATTATTTGCCGGAAGGTCTGCAATTAAAGTGAAAGCGTAAAAGCAATGACCATTAGGATATCAGTCTCTTGATATGTTGTTTCCTTCGTTTGCAAAATGTATACCTGTCCCAGTAAATAATGTTGAAATGCGTCGGCGTATATATTGGGATAGTCCGACTGAATAGGTTTACTAGGTACCTGCAATCCAGCGACAGTTAGTGCAAGGTAAGTAAGATTGAAATGTTGCAAATTAATCGGATTTTCTTTCTTATCACCGTTGAATGCTTTATTTGCTACAAATCCAATTATAATACGTTTAGGTAGCTGTCCCAAAATTATATTAAAAATATATCTAATGTCTCTCCACTTGAGTTTGTATGCAGTGTAAATGTTTTAACTTCAACACAAGTTAATGGATATTTGGCGGTTCCTTTTACAATTGCCTTAGAATGAGCTATACTATACTTGGGCTATAAGTATCCCCGAGTTAATACGAGCGCTTCTTACTCGCAGCGATACTTCTAAAAGTTATACTCTCACATTCTCACCTTCATAATTTATTAAAGAAAAAGCATCTTTGGAGCGAATGAGTCTAACTCTCATTTCTACACCGCTGAGAAGAAATCTTGTTTGGTTAAAAACATCACAATAAAAATGTCCTAACAAATCCAGAGTTTTACCGCCTTTGATAAAGCTATTGCGCTTTTTAGCGCCTAGATTAGAGGAAAAATGTGGAGCTGCCACAATAACTATTACTAAGGGTGTGTTCATTTGTCCAAGTGTATCTTCATACCATAAAGATGATGTTAAATGAGAGTCTTTAGCTTCCTTACTATAATTTAATAATGTCTCAATGTACTCCCGATACGCATAAGCATTACTCGGTGGCGAGACAGCTTTCTGATTGAATAAGCTGTATAAAAAATTATTAACTGGTGCAACTAATGCATTCTCATCTATTTCGAAGATATCTTCCTCAATTCGTAAGCGTATGCTAATCAACGTATGCGCTAAATCAATGTAATCATCAGAATTTCCATGTATAAGAAATTCTAAATATGAGTCCTCAGAAATTGTAGTAACAGGTTTATATTTAATAATTTCTATCATTTATGATAGTGCACAGTGGAGTGAGGTAATAATGAAATAAAATAATCCTTGTTGATGGATATACGTAGGTATATTATCTCGATCCAGTTCTGAACCTCTTTTTGATTTGTTTTTAAAATTTCTCTTCTTAAATATATATATTCCATGATACAATCAGTTTCTCTTCTGGAATGTTACAATTTGAACCCCCACAATACAACTATTCTCCAACTAGCTTCTCAATAAAATTCGATACTTTGTAATATAATATATGATAATATAATTAACTTAACACTTTATTAAATTTCGCTGTAATATATTATAATAAAATTTCACTTAAAGTAACACGCGGACAACAATGACGGTATATTAATTACTAATTGTTGAACGCAGAGCACAATAAATTTTCACGCTGACGTGTCGACGAATTCTCGCAACCAGGATACCTCGGAGGCGCGAAAATTTGTCCCCATCTCAGTCGCTCGCTGTCTCCCTCTCACTCTCATATACTTCACTGATGCGGGTAAAGCAGGGGGCGTAGGAGGCGTCCGCAAGTTGCTGCCACCAGGCCAGTACATTACCCGCGTTGCAACACATCAGGTATGCTGTTTCTCGTACGATGCACCCGTCCGAGGTCACAAACCCCGCGACACAGCAAATTCCCGATATCGCACGATTTTGATTTCGACACCAAGAATCGTACGATACCCGAAATCTGCCTACAGCGCGAGATACCATCGTTATAGGTTTGACTATAATAAGATGTTGATAACTAAACTAAGAATACTAACGCAGGCCCACAAATAAAAAGTTGTCTGTACTTTTGACTAGACCAACTTCTTCCTACGTATTTTTCGATGCTGAATCCGAATCTGCACTTTACGATTTTTTCAGTTTTTTTTTTTAAATTAAAGAAAAATAAAGAGAGATACGATTAAAGTGAATTCAGAATTGAATTCTACAGATCAAAATACATCGAAAACCACTGTTTCAATATTTATTTCGCGAAATTTTAACCCTTCGTATGGCTTTGAAAAAGCTAATGGATCAGAAAAAGCCAAAAATCATTCTAGACTTAATAAAACACGTTTAAAATTTAATTTTACACCTTAGAAAGTAAGTAGGAATTAAAAAAAATACTACCTCGGGAGTTTTCGAGGCCGCTGATCACGAATTTAATGTCAGATTTATAAAATAATGCTCTCAGGGGGCGCTAGCGGACAGCGAGTGGGATAAATTAATCGATGTTTCTGAAAATCATGTCGTAAGCAGAAGTTTCAGCCTTGACGATATAACATTTTAAATTTGTTTTCATTTACGCACGCGTTTTTCTTCGAATGACCGATGTAGAGGGTTTCTGACACCTTTCTTCCCCCTTTTTGAGATTATTTCTCTTTTCATCATCTAGCAGTAATGTGCCAACATATTTATGCCCCATCGTGCTTGAAATCTGCGTTCAAATTCTTTGAAGTCCTGGTGAAACCTTTCACCTTGCTCTTCACTGAAATCCCTGTTATTTTCTGGAAATTGATCAAGATGTGAATCAAGAAAATGAAGTTTTAAGTTCATTAGGCAGCCTGATTTTTCGAAATTACGTACCATTCTTTTCACAATATCTGTAATTTACGACTTTTGTATTACCCAAAAATTAGTTAATACCTTTTTAAAACTTGACCATGCTGCTTTCTCGACATCACTCATAGTTTTGTCGGATTTCAGGACCATCAAAAATGCCTTCTCTTAATTTAGCATCAGATTTGTTATTGAATATTTTTCCCACATACTCAAAGCATTGTCCGTCCGATACTTTGTGAATCCAGATTGTTGTCCAAGTATCACAGATAGAATTTTCAAATCTCCACATATTTGCCATTTATTTTCCTCGTATTTTATTTTCGTCAAAACGAAATCAAGATTAGAATACTCTTCTTTCAGCACAGTTGAATGTGCTATCGGTATAGGAGCTTACTTGTTTGTGATGTGAAGAAGTACTGCTTCGAGGCTGCGCTTTGATGAATCAATGAATAGCCGCCACTTGTCAGGTTTGTATACATTTTCTTTAAATTTATCGATTAGTCCTTTCACATCTGTGCAGTAAACTAGATTTGAATCTTCCTTGAAATATTTACGAAAGTTTTGCTCTCGGTTACGGTACACTCTACTACCTTTTCTTAAAATATTTCTTCTCTTGAATTCTGAAGCCATAAATTCGGATTTTTCTTTAGATAGACCGCTATTTGTAAATAAATCATTAAAAATTTCTTGATCGAATTTTTCAACAATTCGGTCTTTACCGATGGGGTCATACTCTTCATCACTGTTTGAAGAATGATCTTCTTCACTCTCACTGGAATTGCGTGAATCCTCATTTGACATGCTTTCGCCCGAAACAATTTCTCTCTGATCTTTTGAGTTATCATCTACATTTAGACCATCTAAGGCTGTAGTACAGCTATCTCGGGACTCTTCATTTTATAAGCCTTCTATAAATACCTTACGGTTTCAATAGTAGGATAAAGTATTTATTTTCTTTTAATTATAGTTATACACTTGCAACGTCCTGGCCTATTGAAGACCAATAAATAGTTCCAATAATAACCACTTGACGTGTATATTTTATTTTATTCTTAGGATTGTTGGAGTGTGTATTACTTAGGCGTACAAGATTTCGAATTCTACTGAATTGTTTATGTGGTATAAAGATTTTACCTTGATGAAATTTGTTTAGAATATTTGGACAGATGGCAGCAGTGGTCCTTTCTAAAGGCGTTGACGGTTCGAGAAGCATTAGATCGAATCTCGTAGTTATATTCGGCTGGCCCTCATGTCGAAATATACCTCCTATTGATTTCGAAAATTCTGTGTACTCGAATTTTCAAATATCTCTGCTGTTATTCATATGAGAACGATTTCGAAGACTCTGACTCAATCTCGAATGTTCTGTTATTATAAAAAAACACAATCTCGAAGTCTTTGTCATAATCTCGAAGATTCTGACTTAATCTCGAATGTTCTGTTATTAATAAACTCAATCTCGAAGGTTCTGACTAAATCTCGAATGTTCTGTTATTAATAATAAAAAAACACAATATGCCTAGTAAAACGGAAGTTTTCAAACACTGTCTCTAATCGGAAATAAATTTTATGGTTACACACAAAACTTGTTTGAAGATTTTTCTTTATTTAAGTTAATTTTAATTTTAATATCGCGAAAAAATATTCACACTGACTTTTACTTTATATTAATTTTCACAAGTCACTATTATTTTGAGATGCAAAAGGATATAGGCTAGCCACACGAATAACTGTCAACAATACTATCCACAATTCACTTATAACTGTAATTTATTAAATGTATATTTTTAACTTGAAATTTGTTGAGAGACACGCGTAACAATTAGTCGGAGTCCGTACTTAATAGATTTTTACGACTAAATGTACACAATTGAACTTCCGTCGATCGACCCGATCACTAGGCTTGGCTGAACTGGACTGACTCGAGCGCATGTAGCGTGGTTGTATTTATAGGCCGATCTACTGGTAGGCGGGCCCCTCTGTAATTGGCTGGAAACACCGTTAGTCGATGGGCCGCTCGAAGTGCGTCGACCGTTTGCCGGACTGCTGATAGCAGCGTCTGGAGCTGCTACCTGAGATATTATTATCGCGGCGACGGTTGGCTCTCAACGTCTTACGAACGTTATAATTTATTCTATGTTTTACAATGCATTATTTGATTTATAACTACTTATATTAATCTTATTAACTACATCTATTAGGGATTTATATTAAAAATTTATTTTCTTTATCTCCTTGCCTTTTTAATGTATGTTTTAACAATAAACATATATTATTCTTAAAAATATACGTCTTTCCCTAGTTTTAATTTCTATAAGATATTATATATTTATAATAAAAGAAAATAATCGATTTTACGCATTACATATTCTCTATTATTTGTACGTTATGAATCAATTAATTATACGTGTTTAAATCGTGCATGAACAATCTGGCAGTTTCCTTAGTTTCAAGACTTGTTTACCTCACTGCTTATCTTATCTTGTTTGATATGGCTGGTCGTTGACTTGCAACGTATTGTTTCGTTTTAATTATTTAACAGTCATATATTGGAATCGATACATTTTATAGATGGCGCTATTGTTTTATTATTACAAAATATATGTAAGTCATGAAAATGAATGTATACATGCCAAAGGTTTTTGAATGAAGCATTTTATCAGAGTAAATGTGTATGTTATATTTTTACATTCAGTCTAGATGTCTCTCCATATATTTCAAGATCTAAAATGTTATATTCGTTGAAACTATTGTAATTTCCTTAAACTTATTCTTAAATCTATGTCTAGCGCACATTATCACTCTAAGTATAACTTATCCGTCATCGCTTTCTTACCGTGTATGACAAAGTTGTTGAGAGTCGGTAAGGTAGGAATCTTCTTTATCGAGTGAGGTTAATTTATCGACTGTAGTTACTATACCGATAACTGATACCCTACCCTTAGTATACACTGTAAGAAAACTTCCATATATATACAGATATACAATGTGTACATTTGGAAACTGAAAGTGTAAACACAGTATATCTATATATATGGAAGTTTTCTAACAGTGTAAGTATGTACTTACTACTAATGATAATAATAATAATAATGATAATAATAATAATAATTTTTTTTTATCCGTGGAGTTGGAGAATGCGTTTTACGCACCCTGGGGGAGGCATACGGGCCTCAATATCCCGTGTGTAGGGCTCGATCCTTCCAGCCTTTCCACCCTTCAGGAGGGCGACGAGCCTGAAAGGAGAACACCTACTAAACTCCCAACTCCATTACACCGGGTACACAGCCACGATGTAGCTTCCACGGCTCTCACCGATCCGGTCCGGAACTATTGTGCACATTATTTCGGGTCGGTCGGCGTGTCTATGCCTGGCCGCGCTCGTATCTGTCTTCTCTGTTTTATCGTGTCGTTTCTAGTCTAGTTCTAGTCTTCAAGGCATCTTTCAGCCTTCTTGCCCTGTAAAACGTTAGTCACGATGCATACTATGTCGTTCCAATTGTCTTTGCTTATCAACATCACGGTCACAGTGTTGTCCGGTGTTATGTCGCCTGTAGTTGCCGCCAGTCGTAGTCTTTCAACTGTCCAGCGGGGGCACTCATAAAATGTGTGCTCCGCGTCGTCTCTGTCATGCCCGCAG
>JAWWEQ010038212.1:0-19404 GCA_035583055.1 Torymus tubicola
TTGTTTTACATTCAACTCTGCGCCAAAGCTCCAGTTTTTGGAAATTTTATCTCTAAGTATTTTTTTAATGCAAAAAAAAACCATAATGTTGTTTATAGGTAATTGGGAAGGTGCTCAGGGTTAAGAAGAATTATTTTTTTTTTTTTTTTTTTAACAAAGAATTTATTCTAGAACTACCTCCTGATGCGTGCTCCAAAACGGTCGGAACGAGACTGACTCGTCAGCGCCTCGCGCGCTCTTTTATATCGCCTGCGAGCCCTACGCCCCCACGCCGGCGCCGCCGGCGCGCCGGCGCACTTAAGCGCACGAAGCGGGAAGCTCCTACGAGCGTGGCGCCACAGCGCGGGAAACCGACAGCGCCACCGCTCGAGAAACCGACCACGTGCTCACCTCGCGCGAGCGAGAAGCGGGCAGGGACGCCGACGGCGCAGGCCCAAGACAGCCTCGCGTTCATGATACGGGTTCTCCGGTACGCCGTTTTTGACTCCGCCACAATTTGGCCCGAAGACCATCATGTGCGTAAGGTGACCCTCAAAACCCGGGAGACATAGTCCCTATCGGGGTCGATACCGGTCTGAGTTCGGTGCGTTGACCTCCCTCAACACGTAAGCGATTTTACGACCACGGATTTCTCCGTGTCGCTGGGCGTAACCGGAAAACCCGTGCTTTTCAACAAACCATACACAACCGAATCATAGGCAGGTCTGCCGTGCCAGTCTCACTTCACCGTTTTTCCTACATAGGTTGATATACATATTTACATACATTTAGCGCCAATTACATTTTGTTACAAATAGCGGGCATGCAAATGCAACTTATTATATCTACAGACCCTTTCCCTTTTCTTTTCAAATAGAACAAAAATCAATAATTTTTTCTTATTGATTCTATCCTAAACACATAAAAACTCAAAAAATTTATAAAAAAGTCGTTTTTGCTTTAAAAAAATACTTAGAGACAAAATTTCCAAAAACTGATGCTTTGTCGCAGAGTTGAATGTAAAACAAGTATTTTAAGCTTTACCCCATCAAAATCCATCAAATAGTGCCTGAAAAAGTCTACGCCAAACTTTATTTTTTGAAAAAATCATAGCTCTTATTAAAATGGGGTTGGAGATCTGGTTTTCATTTTTTTCAACAATAATTAGTTATGTTTATAATATTTATATACATTTTTTATGTATTAATATTTTAAATTGTTTTTTCAGGTCATTTATTAAAGAAACTGGGGTAGGTGTAAGACCCGCTTAACATAAGCCCTGGATTGGCCAGCTCTTCAAAAAAGAGCTATGAATTTTTAAAAATAGTGAAAAACCCCTGTTTTTTATATGACTACCGGATTCAAAATTACTTATTACTGACTTTCATGTGTTTATTTCAGAGAATTTTGTTTTTACGCTGCTTCTTTAATAGAGTATGATTATATTTTACACCACAGCTGTAAAATATAATCATAAAAACTATTCATTGCATTAATAATATGAGACAATTGTTGAGCCACTACTAAAATGTATGAAGTTGAGAATCAAAACAAGGCTGTTAAATATAATTGTGCCAAAGACTATCAGCAATTGAAAACAATTGCTTATTATTGTAAGAAATGTGACAAAGAGTATCACGGGGCATGCAGGCAGTTCCACAAAAGACCCAACGAAAAAGGTGAACTTGTGGAGTGCAAGGAAGGCTTTATCGCAATCCAGCTGAAAAAGAACAAGGAGAATGATACTGCAATGGAATGTGACGAGACTCTCGAGGTGTGAAATGACGAGGTGGGAGCACAAAAGCAAACGAAACAAGACGACAGCAGAAAAAACAAGAGAGGGCGATTGGAGATGGACCCCGACGACAACGACAGGGGCGCCACTGACGAGGAAGTACTGAGTCGGGTAATTCAAAAAGCCATCAGCGCCGAGGTACATCCACTAATTGCTACGATGAGCTGTAAAGCAAAATTATTGGCTTGAAACAAAGTGTTAACAAATTGACAATTGAAAATTCAAGGTTGTAAAAGAGTAGCATTAACGTTCAAGCTAATAGTAATAATATTGCCAAGTCGTTTGCTAATGTCGTTCAAAATAAAAAGAATAGTGCGGTAATTGTTGTAAAACCGGCGAAAGTTGACACTGCTAGGCATGAGAATGACAATGACGGTGTCGGCAAAAACGAAAATTTGAATAATGTGAAGAACAGTATTAATATAAAAGAATTTGGTGTCGGAGTTAAGAGTATAAAAGAGAAAAAGAACGGAACGGTTATTGTCAAGTTGAAAAATGTTAACGATAAAGAACAATTGCAAAAGAATTTTGTCGGAAAAAGTCGGAGAAGATTTTAAAATCCAAGCTCCTAAAGTACAAAAGAAATTCGTTAAAATTCTTTATATTGATGGCGATGAAGCAACGTTAAAAGATGAACAATTAATCGCTGATATTTTTCAACAAACCAACTTGAGAGAGTGTTGCGAGAAAATCGAAATAAAAGTTGTTAAGAGAATTGGTTATGATAAGAAAGATGAGTTCAGCGTAATTGTTGAAGTAGATCCCGAATTGCAAAGAGTTTTATTATTTTTGGAAAAGGTTTCTATCGGCTGGAACCAATGTAAAATATTTGATCATATTAATGTAATTCGTTGTTTCAAATGCTGCGAGTTCAACCGCTACGCGAACGAGTGTAAAAGAGAGATCACTTGCGCTAAATGCGGGGGGGGGGGGGGGCCCATAACCGCAAAAGCTGCCAAGTAAATTTTTTAATATACACTAAGTGTGCGTGTAATAATAAGAATAAGAAAAACAAAGATAACATTACAGATGATAAGTGCAATATATTTGACAAAAAGTTCCCATTTTTCATTAAAATTGCTGAGAGCTATAAACAGAGAGCAGAAGAAAGTAGTTAACAATTACAGTCACATGAATTATTGCTACATTTGAATGCTCAAAGTTTTTTAGCACATAAAGACGAGATTGAAGAATTAATAATAAAGAAGAAACCTTTAGTAGTTTGTTTAACAGAAGCTCGAGTAACTGATGATATAAATGATTCAGAATTAATTATTGATAATTATAATTTTATTAGAGTAAATTCAGAAACTAAATTCACTGGAGGTATTCTTATTTATTTTACGAGTGATGCACTTTTTATGGATATTTTAAAAGAAATTGTTTGTGATTTTGCTGAAAATAAACGATTTATATTGCTCAGTGAATATTCAATTGACATTAGTAAAGATAGTTACTATTCAAATAAGCTTCAATCAATAATGAGTGAATTAGGATTAAAAAACTACGTCCCCACGTTTACGCGTATTACTAATAATGATTCACGCGTGTTCACAAACAATGATTTTGCTTTTTCAAATGAATTTTTAAGTTGTGACGTTTGGGATTCCCCTAAAATAACTGACCATGATATCCTGAGTATGAAATTGCCTAAACGTAAAAATAGTTTGAATGAACAAAACTATTTCATTGACAGAAATTAAAAAAAATTTGATAATCTTAAATTTGTAAAAATTTTAACTGAGATGATTTATTAATCGTTAACATAGATAAATCTAATGACAACAATGTAAATAGTATTGCTAATCATGTGATTGGATGAATTGAACAAACAATGAATGAAGTTGTTCCTTTGACTAAATTTAAAGTAATAAATAAATGGAAAAGTAAAGAATGGTTTGATGACGAAATAAAAGCATTAAAATATAAGAAAAATAAAATTTATAAAATTGCCAAAGAAACTACAGAACAATAAATAGTGTGGTTGACACCCTCATGTGAAGTGGCTTCTAATTCTGAATTATAAAAGCTTTAATTTCCCGCTTGAATTATTTTGATCCGTGAAAAATTCACTTGAAGCGGACACAATACCAAAAAAAGTGGATTTGGGATCACTGTGCATCGCCGTAGGTCGGGGAACCGATCTGGCGAGTCAAACCGCTCCTTTCCTGCGGCTTGTCCCAGACGGTTAAAGGCGAACTTCCTTCCGTCTGGATTGTCCTCAACCTTTGGCGTCGCTTCCGCCGCGTGGCTAGCCGGCTTAATTGCCGTCACCTCGGTGGTCGAATTGGCAGGGATAGAGGGGCCACGAATTGCTGGCGCTCTTCCGTCCTCGTTTTCGCACCGCCGGGAGTTAAATGGCTCCCGTCGCCCTCTCCCCTTCGGCCAATGCGTGGTCGGGCAGAGTAGGCTTGGTGAGGGCTCGTCGTCAACCCACTCCATGCCATCTGCTGGAAAGGGCTCTATAGCTAGAAATGGGAGAAGCGCGAACTGTTTCAGACTCTCTCTACCATCTTGCACGTGTCGCGGTACACCTCGTCGACTCAATTGCCTCCTGACTCGATCCCTGGCTCTTCGGAGGAGGAATGGGGAGTCGAATTGGAACTGTTGCTATTGCCTGTCGAAGGAGGTACGCCATGATCAGTACTTTCCAATAACCAGTCCTCCAGCTCCTCTACTCGCTTCGGGAAAGGCGGTACCGCAAATAGGGGGAGTATCGGCACTTCCGCCGACTCCTCCGGTCCAGAGGTCTCTTGGGCCCTCTTTCCAATCTTTGGGGCCTGGTGGACAGCTACCTTCCACTTATCTTCCGGCTCCATGTCTCTCAGTATCTGAGCTTCCAGCCACTCCGCTTGGCTGCCTAGTTCCATGGGGGAATGGAGCGGCGTGAGGCTAAGGCATGGACTTATGGATCCGCTGGACCGCCGGGGGTTGTTGACGTCTGAAGGCTTAGGCATCCTGGTTTTTGTTTTTAGTCTCTCTGTAACCAAACTCTTAAATTTTTCCTGTTTTTGTTTTGTTTTCATGACTGACTCGACATAAGGACTTTACGTTACGTAACACTCACATTAAACATTGATACACTTACTACGAGGGATTAGTATTACCACTACCTCCACCGCCGCTCCCCTCTCCCTGCTGTCGACACGCGTGGTACTTATACTACTCACTCACGTGCACCTGCAGGTTTCTCCGTCTCCCTCTCATCACCAGTATGTGATCCGCTTTGACAAAGGTGTCGATCATTGTCTTAATGGTCCTATTACTACGTTCCACAGATTAGATTGGGAGTGATATGGGGGCATAGTCACTCGCGTCACTCCATATACCTCCAACACCTTCCCTAGGTCCTTGATATCGAACTCTTTGCCGTTACCGGTGATCAGATAGTCGGGAGCACCCCAGCAAAACAACGCGAACTTCTCGAAGGCCTTAGCTACGTGTTTGCCTGTAGCGACTCGCAGGGCGCGAAACTACAGTTTCCAAGTATCCATCTCGTCTTCTTTTTCCTCTAGGATCCTCGAGAGCGTATCCGGGATCCGGTGGATCGCCCCCTGGCCGTACTCGATTTTGACATCCCACTGTTACAGTTCTAATGCCCAGTGTGCTCGTCGACCTATTTGTTACCTTAGACACTGCAGCCACCGTATGTTAGGGCTTTCAACTTATACCCTTTCAGATAAGGTCGCAATTTGTTAATCGCCCACACGAGCGCTATGCACTCGTTTTCCGTTGTCGAATAGTTCTTTTTCGGCGCTCGATAGTACTCGACGGATGAACACTATTAGGTGTTCTCCGTCCTCGAACTCCTGAGACAACACCGCGCTTATGGCGTCATTGCTTGCGTCACACTGGACTGTGAATTCGCGAGAAAAGTCAGGTCTGGCCAATACCGGTGCTTTGGTAAAGGCTAGTTTCAGTTGCTCGAATGCTTGTTGATGTTCGGCAGTCCATTGCCATGCCTGTCTTTTTGATGAGCTTCACCATTTCAAGAAATCGCCGTAGTTGTCTCTTAGTCTTGGTCACTGGGTACTGCAGGATTGGTCCAACCCTCTCTGCGTCCGGCCTCAACCCCTCTCGATCCAAGAAATACCCGAGATATCTAACGTTCGAACATCCAAACCGCACTTCTTCAAGTGCACTGTTAGTTGTGCATCTCGAATTATTGTCAATGCGATCTCCAGCCATTTCTGGTGTTCCTCGAAGGTGTCGCGATGATGATATCGTCGAGGTATGCGAACACGTTTGGTTCCATCTCAGGCCCAAATAGTGCATCGATTAGTCTTTGGAATGTTGAGGGCCGTTGGTTAGCCCGAATGGCATCCTCTTGAACTGCCACAGGTCGGAGCCTGGCACCGCGAACGCTGTATGCAGCCTGCTTATATCTAACTCGATTTGGAAATAGGCATTCTTCAAGTCGACTTTGGGGATGTATTTGACTCGACGTAGTTTGTCCAGAATCGCATCCATGTCGGGATGGGATAAGCATCCCTCTTGATCCGCTCATCGAAATCTCGAAAGTCGATGCAAAACCGAAATTAACCATCCGACTTCTTCTGTATTACTGAGGCGTGGCACCACGCACTGGCAGAATGCTCGATGATTCCTGCGCTATGGAACTCTCTTACAGCTTCTTGCGCTACTAACCACATTGCTGGTGACCGGCGTTTGGGAGCGTGGCGGATTCGAGTGTAGTTAGTAAGTTTGATGTGGTGTTCAGTGAGGTTGGTGGTTGGTAAGTAGTCGCTGTTTAATTTGTGAACGAGACGATCGACTATTTGTTTAATTCTCTCTGTTTCATTCGTCGTTATCTCTACTAGCGCAGCACACTCCGCTGTAATTGGCGAGGTAGTATCCTCGATGCGAGTCGCCAATGAGTGCCACTCGCCCTGCTCCCCGTATTTCCACTGCTTCGCTCGAAGTCGTATGAATAAGCCCCACTCGACCCCAAAATCCATCCCGAAGATGATGTCATGGTTAATTTACTCGACAGCTCGAAACTCCAAGTCTCCTAACTGTCCGGCCACGTCGATTGATATTTTTAAATTACCTTCAATCTTCATCGGAGTCCTGCGACACCCCTTTTACGCAACCACTCGACTCCTTTAGGCTATCTCTATATCTCCTCCATATTATCGGGCCTACTAGTGATATTGTAGCACCAGGGTCTAATAGGGCCAGACAGGGTTTCCCTCGAATCATCATCCGTAGAAAAGTCTTGTTATCGAATGCTGCTGCTTCCACTACGTCCTCGACTCCCACTAATTCTGATAGTTTTATGCTATCCTTTTGGATAGCGTTCTCTCCCTACGCCTAGCCCACCAATACCCTCCTCGATGGCGGATGTGCACCCTGCTGGCGCCGATAACGGCACTGAAGACGCAGTTAAGCCTGGGAGCGACAACTCCAGCAGGACGTCTTCGTTGACTGCCAGCTCGTTCTGCGACGTCTCTTCATCGTCATCGCTTTTTTCTTCCATGTTTGAGGATCTCTAGGTGACCCATTTTTTCCCTTTTGTTGGCGGGCGGGTGCCAGTACCCTCCTTCTCTTCTCCTCAAGCCGGCGCGTCAGGCTCTTCTTCTCTTGAAACCATCACAAAAGGTTTCGCCGCATCCTCTACTCGGGCCATAATACAAAGCCCTTCTGTTGAAACCGTTGAGCAAGGTTTCGTCTTACTAACTCAAGACCCTTGTGTTGTTGAAACCGTTGCACTCTCTACTCGAGCCGTAAACATAAGGGCCATCTTGCTTCGATATTGTTTTGACCCCAATTCTCCCTCCATAAAATCTATACTTCTCTTTGTTTCTGCGTCTTAGACCCCAATCACTCTTGCACAGGACGCGGGGGCCCCTATTGCGTCCTGACCGATGCGTTTCCCAAGGCTGTAATTATCGTCATGTAGTTGATGCATTCTTTAATTCCTCTTTTACCATCTGTTTGGCTACCTTCGTCAGTATTCGAGGACTCCTCCATTACTGCGACTTCATGCACGCCGCGGTGTAGCCCCCCATACGACGTTCCTGAGATTCTCGATTTGTTTCGACGAGGTGGGTCGCTATTTGTCTTTGATCGCTTCGCGTCTCTCGAACTCTCAACCATACCTCTCGATTGTCTCGACACTATCTAACCTCTTATCCCACAGATAATCTTGATATTCTGGATGAAGATGCGAGAATACCAAGTTTAGTTCTTGATACCGGGATCGAAGCTTATCCATTACATCATCCTCATGCAGTTCGCCGATAAATTGGCGTCTAAAGGCTCTCTCGAAGGTCCGAAATTCCACGACTCGATATCACCGTGGTAAATTTCATACCAATCTTCCGCTTCTTTAGTTAAGACGCTAGCTAGGCATGGTCGTATCAAGTATTCATCCTCGTCCCCTGAGTACCTAAGGCCCCAGTCTTTCAGTGTTTTTATCACCGCCAGGCTGTCGTTCCAGTACTCATTTCTGCCATAGTTGCTCGATCGCCTTGATCTGCTCTGCCGGCTGCGAGAGCCCTCGAATCGGTTGCGATGGCCACGAGAGGGTGTGTATCGTTCCTTCGAATCCACCGAGCTACAAGGGCTACAATCTCGAAAGTCTGCTCGAAATCTATTCATCGGTGCCTTGGAGTACTAAAGTTGATGAAACTCACAAGCTCTTTCTCAAGCAGCACAAGTATTTTTAAATGACGTAACCTGAATTTCACGTTGATCATGAGTATTTCACCCCATAAACATTCAATTACGAGATATCGGCATGCTTTAAGCGTCGGCTCGCACTCTTTCGATAGCACAATTTTTTTCAGATGTGTAGGTTGAAGATAATATTATTAAAGTTATTGGAAATAATGAATAAACTCTCGAATTACATAATATAATTTTTTTTATTCACTTTAATTACATTTTATATTTCAAAATGGCAGTCGAACACAAATCAAAAACAAAGAGAGAGCTATGCGTTGGTGATGAATCTCGGCATTGACTCATCTGAAATGAAAAACAGTTTTATGTTACGTTGTGTTGTATTTGTTATGTTTATGGCTATAGCGCATAAAATAAGTATTTTTTTGCAAAAAATGAAGAAAAATGACGAATGCAAAAAAATTATTTTTGGATAAATCGTCATCATTTTGCGAATTTTGCAAATATGCAAAGTTTCGCTAATATAAAGAATTCCTAATCTCGAGAATACGAGCACTGGGGGCGATTCACAACACCATAATGAATGTGGACAGGCCTATAAAAAGATGAAGTCATACATAACCTACATCTTAACCTGTTTCATACAATGTGTCTGCTGGTTCGGAAACTCATTTCATCGAGGCGTGCGACAAATATAGGGCCTTCACTTTAAACGAACGACGTACTCTCGCACGTCAAACATGGTTGTGCTACAATTGCAAAGGACGACATACAGTAGATGCATGTCGAGTAACCAAGAAATGTAAAACTGGCAATGGTTCACATCACACCATACTATGCATATCTCACGCGGCACCAACATAAACTCAAGGCAACTCATTCACTCACTCAAAAGTTAACGCGGTCAACCTATCATCCGGATCATCTCATGGTACTCTCCTTGAAATCGTGATGGCATTTATTTTTTACGATTCATCTCAATCTGTTTGTCTACTTATCGATTCAGGGTCGGAAATCTCATTGATGTCCGTTCGGCTCATGTCTCAGCATCGAATTCAGCGGAATCACTCTTCACTCATCATCTCCAGGATTGATGTTCATCAATCAATACAAACAAGGGTATTGGCCTATATTACTCTTCAAAGCCATTATCCAGACGCTCGTTTCATCATCTAAGCTCCTCCTCTTCTTCAGTTAAATTCTCTCATCATGTTTCTACACAGTCTTTGTTGGACAATCTGCAAGAACTGCCTACTAAATTTTGGATACAGGAAGAACCTTCTTCACGAATTGGATCAACTCTATCAAGATGAGAAGGAGTATGAATATTTCTTCAGGAGCATTAATCACAGAGACTTAACCGGAAGATACGTTGTGCACATTGTCCATTGCATGGGCGTTCTTATCATTTTACGTTGAGCACATTCTAACGGTAGAAGTAGCATCTTGCTCGAAACTAAACTCTGGCTTAGGAGTATCATAATTTCATATAAAAGGACGAGAAAATTGGCTATATGATCAAAGTATCATCAGAAGGTATCTCACACGGCTTTTTACCTTCCTCATCAGGGCATGCTGAAGCCTAAGAACATAACCACTAAGGTTTCAATAGGTATTTAACGGATGAGCTCAGATTTCATCTGGAGTAGTGAAAGACATCATGCACACTGGTACAAACTTCCTTTTAAATATTTTTTATGTATTCATTTGGATTCAGCATCACTATCATCTATTTGCTACAAACATCCCCAATATGTATAGGCAGATGTATGAACTAGAAATCCGTAGATTTGCCGGGTGTGTGACATACACGTACGTCGCGTACGCCGGACATCTCGACAGAAAAACCGCTTCTGTTCGAAAATGTGGAGAACAGGTGCTCGGTGTGCAATGAACTTTCCATGCGGTGTTACTCAAAGTGCTCTGGCAAAAGAAAGCACCAAACATTTGTGTCGCCACCATCAAAAGCACCTGCTCAGAAGATCCAGCAGAAAAATGTGCAGGGGAGCAAGTGACTTACAACATCATCACAGTCCCCCACCACCACCTGCCACTAGGCTCGTCAACGCCTGGTGGTATGCACTCTCCGGGCAGTAACAGTAGCTCTACGAGCTCGCTGCTTGGCACTAGTATAATACGTGCGAAACGGAAAGTTGGCGTACAGAGACATGCCTCGGCTGCCAAGCGGGTCGACGTTGCGCAGGCGGGCGACACAGTATCAAATACGTTTGTCAGCCAGGTCACGGTACCCAAGGCGTCCTGTTCAACACCAGGGAAGAAGAAGCTTGCTGTTCCAGTGAAAACCGTACACGTTTCTGTAGTAGGCGATACTGTTGAATGTAGATCAATGAAGTCAAAATATTGACGATATTGTAGCGGATAGTGTAAGCGATTTTGATACTGCAACATCTGCAAATGTTTCAGTGCCGGTAAATAATACCTTGCAGGTTACGTCCACGCCTCTAGGCGATACTAACCTGGAGGGTATGACCAACATTATCATTCCTGTGAGTACGCTGGAGCTGTTCTTTCAAAGATTCAATATGCTCGAGAAGCAGCTTGATAATTTGATGCTACTCGAAAATCGGAGTTCCGAGAAATTAGGAAATAAACCTATGTCCAAGTCTTCAAATGGGAGTTTTACGGATAATATGGAGTGGATTATTCGGATCTCCGATCTTGAGGAGATTATTATCCCCATGACTGACAGTTCCGATTCCTGCGAGATAGTCATCAATGAAATTTTAAAACGCGACAGTGCACCTTAAGCAGAGGCAAGACAGGCGATTGCCCAGACGGTACTAAAAACTATTCTAACGTCTCTTGAAGGTGATAACATCTCGGGCTGCTGCGTGCTGCGTGCCCGAAATCTATCTAAGAGAAGTGATGATGAACCCATGGAGGGTTTGGGGTCATGTTCCGGAATACTGCCTTCCTGTGAGTAAGGCTTAGCAATGCCGACCTGGTCAGGAGTGTCATACGGGCCAAGCGAGCGCTCGTCAACAACTACCTAACAACCAATGACATTGACCCCCAGCATCTTTGTCCGGTCTCTGATGTCTGCGTGCCTGGTTATAAGGTGTTTATTAACGAGATGCTGCCCCATGATAAATTTCAGTTATTTAAGAGTTCGAAACCGATTGCACAGAGGCTAGGTTTCAGATATGTCTGGCATGCTGGTGGCAGATTCCAAGCTAAGGACAAACGAGGTGAGCGTGCGCATGCTTTTATCTCTGCTGCTGACCTGCAGGCTATTTAAGCAGTTTGTCAGTCAGCTCCCAAAGTTGATTAGCCTATTAAGAATCTGAGTTTAAATAATGATATTAAATGTAAGAAAATAATAGATAATAGGCAGGGAGCAACACAAGCTGTCAGGTCGGCACAAAGCTCCTGACTACTATCGAACGCTTTGCGACGGACGAAGGGTAGAAGTTCCTTAAAGGTAGGATTTCTTACTGTAAACTCTTAGAGGTTGCATTGAGAGAATCCGCCTGTTCATGCATGACAATCCTTCTTACCATATCTTCGGCATAGCAGAATCGTGGCTGGGTCCTAAGGTCGACGACCATATTATAGAGGTAGATGGATACTCAGCCCTTAGACAGGATAGAAACATCAATAGAGGGGGAGTTATTCTGTATGTACGCAATGATTTTACCATTACGAAATTAGCAACATAAAAAACTGAAGGTGAAGGCATATCAGGTACACCCGAATACCTATTTTGTAGCGTGCAACAGGGTAACTCTCCTCCCATCCTGGTTGGCTTAGTATACAGGACATCTAAGGTCGTAATGCAGAGAGATTCCAAACTCTTTAAGCTGATAACAAATTTTAGCAGTGACTATGGGACAAAAATCATTATGGGAGATTTCAGCGCAGATTTGTGTGGCCCAACCAATGCAGATGCGAAAACCATCAAATGTCTGGCCACCAAGCTGGCGTTGCAGGTAATTGAGCATGGTCCTATTCACCACAAGACACCAACCACCCACACGTGGAATGACATGATCCTAACGGACGCAAATGAGGTGATACTTGACTATGAGAATGAATGTTTGCCCGGTTTCGGCAAACATGCCATCATTAACGTCACCATCGACATTTTTGTCCCGCCACTTCCAAAGGCATTTTTCACATACCGAAATTTTTAAAATATCTGCCCGGCTTCCTTAAATGACGTTTTGTCTCGCTGTGACTGGGAGAACATGACCTCAATTGAAAATGGACTGGAGGGCGCTTTAAATAATCATAATCAAAACCTTAATCTGGCAATAGACCAACTAGCTCCTTCAAAAACTTTTAGAATTAATAAAAACCTTATATTATTAAAATACTGCTGCAGTTTTTGAGTAAATATGCTATTTTCAATTAGTTTTACCTGGCCGTTTGGCCGAAAAATTGTGATAATGAATGAATTATAGTAATGAAGTAATAATGAAGTAATTAATGTGATATTCTTTTCTAGTCAGATTGCTCCTTTGCATTTCTTTTTCTTTATTCAAGCTTTACTTATCGGGATTTGTTACGTTAAAGTACTATAAACTAATGACTTGTCCTGTGCGACATTAACATTTCTCTTTTTGACTTACTAATAATTTTAACTGTACTAAGTTAGCGCATCTGATGTAACTATTTGCGATTTTTTTTTTTATATATAAAAGTTCGAAATCGAAGTTATTTCAGACTTCGTCTTGTCCAAGTATTTTTAGTGTATAAAATCTCCTCGTTCACGGCGTCGTCTTGGAGCATGGCATTCAGAGCCATCATTACAGATTCAACCAAGCGTTCCCATGCACCGCTAATATGGTGAGCGTCTGACGAATTGAAGAGCCAGTTCAAGCGGTTCGCTGTCGCGTGCTCAGCTAATTTTTCCTTATCTATGTTCGTTATAGCGTCTAACAGCTCTTTGCTTGCATTTTTTAAATTTCTGCCGTAGTCGCTGTAAAGGAGGGCTCGGTAAGCGCATCGTGCGAATAGGCGTTGTAGGGCCATTGTGGCTGAGCTGGCGCTTAGACTATGCGCGAGTTCCAAATGAACAGCACGCGTTGTGAAACAGGTAAATGACGTGCATTGGGCCAAAATAATCAATTCCAAAATGACTGAAAGGTCTCTGGCGGAAGACTATTCGCCCAGCGGGGAAGTCGGATGTTGGTGAATTTTGTGTCCATCCCTTCCGCAACCGGCATGTCAAGCAACGGCTAGAAATCGAACGTATTTTCATCCGCAACCCAAAAATATTGTAATAACTCTCTGATTGGATCCGCCTATAACCGAATTCCTCTGATCGTCGCGTCTACACCTACGCGTCTGAGGTTCACTTTTCGCCAGTTGACGAATGCTTTACGGACAATCACTAGGAGACCTTCCCACCCCAGTAACTGCGTAACTATACGGATTCCGGGCGCAACGGCGACCGTAACGTCTACAAAGGTCTTTCTTCGTTCTAAATCATCGATAACTAGTATATCACTCTCGGAAATCTTTCTCTCTTTTGGCCAAGTTGATTTTGCTTTGAGTAAAAACTCTGGTCCTTTAAACCAGCGATCGGCGGTGGAGAGCACGCGATTAGTACACCGAGTCGCGTCGTCTACCTGATTCATATGCGATAGCAGCCAATTCTACACGGCGCTGTCATTACTGAATTCGCTCGGAGTATAAAGACGAGAGATGCGACATTCGCGTATCCTAAGCAGCTCCGGGCACCACCCTCGTCAGCTAGCATATTCCTTGTTTTTCAATTCCGTGTCCCATTTTATGCCGCTTCGCCATATACAAGGTGTCCCATTTTAATCGCCCACCCCCAGAAATTGGTAGAAGATGTACTCAGTGCAAAAAATGATCAATACAAAAGTTTTAGGGTTTAAAGGGGGCCACCTAATAGTACCAACGACTTTGACCTTGAACACAATTTTGAAGGTTACTTCAAGGTCAAAGTGGTTTTTCTTAATTGAAACTACTATGTTTGACCTCAGAAATGGAAAGAGCAAAAAATTTGTGAGAGTACATATCTGAACGTAAAATTCTCTGCTCTTTCCACTTCTGGAGTCAAAAATAGCGGTTCCTATTAAGAAAAAAATCACTTTGACCTTGAAATAACCTTCAAAATTGCGTTCAAGGTCAAAGTTGTTGGTACCATTTGGTGGCCTCCTTGGAACCCTAAAACTTTTGTATTTATCATTTTTTGCTCCGAGTACATCTTCTGTCAATTTCTGGTAGTGGGCGATTAAAATGGGACACCTTGTATCTTGCATCAGCCTTTTAGACTTTAGTGAAAAAGGTGATAAGAAGTATAGTGGATCGAACACCGAAATTATTATTTGCAAGAACTCTTGGTCTTTTCGAGCTTTGTAGTGTTCCTTCGAGAATCCTCTGAGAACCTACGTTAAATCCCAGCTCATTCGTCTTCCGATCCCAATACAGGTCTACGACTCTCTCTTCGTCGCTGCTGCAGAGTTTAATTTTTTCGGTGTCTAAACAGAGCTTATATTTACTGATTCTATCGCGGAGGAATCGTTGGACGCCCAGCTGTGCATTTTTTAAATTTGTTTCTTAGTTAATATCAATGACGTCATGTACAATCGAAATTACGATTCCATAAATCCTCCGCGTATCCTCAACGGTTTTTCTGCTCGTCACAAAGTTGTTCATATTATAGGTGTCGTAAATGATACTTTTTACCGCGTCTAGTTTAATACCGGCAAACCTACTCGCATTTTTGTTTTTAATAAAAATTCCACTACACGGGAAAATTTTTGAGCCGATAATCATGCTGGACATTTCATACAAAGCTGGCTCCGGGTTTCTACCTCGCCCTCTCCACAGAAAACGCTGTGCCTTTATCTGCTTCGCGGACATTCACGCGCAGAAACATGTCCTTAATATTGGATTTAAAGGCGATTTCAAATTGATGGAAACGAAACCGATCCGCAGAAAGCGGCTGAAACAAATCCGGCCCTGCGTCTAATTGGTCGTTTAAACTGGTACCTGCTACTCGCGCAGCCGTGTCAAACACGAGTGTAACCTTGCCTGGTTTCTTTGGCTTTTGGATGCCAAAGTGCGGCAAGTACCAGACTCTCGGGCGGTCTAAATCACTTTCAACTTTGATAGGATTTACAATACAGAATCAGAAAAAAATTTGTCGAACAAAAAATATTCTTTCGCACTCCTTTCTTTTTTTTGATAAAGGTACACTGAAAAGCAGCTAATTAGAGACTTTCAAAAAGGGTCATAAAAAAAATATGACTACATTCTAGAAGTAAAATGCAAGCTTTTTTCCAATCAATGTGCTATACAAAAAGTTTCAGGATTTTGAGTAAAAAAATGGCAAAAGTTGAGTTTTCTTATGGAAATTCTATTTGAGACAGTGTAAAGAAAGCTATAAACAGCCAGCAGTATTGTATAGAGTCCAAGCTTGGAGGGATTGCTGCTTCTCTGAATGTTTTGCTCAGGTTAACATAGAGAATCGGCAGTATCGAATCAAAGGTGAACTCTCTAGAAGCCCTGCTGGTTGAAAAATTAACCGAATTAAATGTAACTAAAAAAAGGGCGAGTTGCTCCATGAACTTTTGGATAAGCAATTTAATGCATTTGAAGCAACAATAAATAAATCTAAGTCGAACTTGTCTGCGTCCATCGCAGCGCTTTCAAGCAAGATTCAGAACAACTACAATGTAAATGCAAAACAATATGATGGAGCATCTCGCACCAATTTATATTCAAATATTTATAGTTCTGACAAGGAGGAACAGAGGCCGAGGGGAGGAAATCATAGTGTTGAGAACGGCGACATGGTCATTTCATGTGCCATAGACTATATTAATGTGTTAAAGTTAACTTTAGAAGAATTCGGTTTTGCCGTGCTCAATTCTGTGTTTCCGTCTCTTCAGAAAACAGATATTATATCAGTCTCTAAGTTAACAGCGCCAAGACAAAACAAACTCTGTCCTCCGCTATCGAACTCGCACTCTGGTACATTTATAGCTAATAATGGTTAACGGGATGTCAGCACATTGTTGGTTAGATTTACCAGTAGAGATTTGATTAAGCCCATTTTTTATAGCAAAGAGTAGATTAACAAGATTTTCTGTACAGGATTTAAATCCTCCCCTTCTTGACACAATTTCAGCTAATACCCTGGGTCATTCAAACATCTCTATTAACCATTATCTTTACAAGGACAAATATAATATGTTCAAAAGTCTGCACATATTTCTTGTCAAGAAATGTGAGGGGGAGAGGATACACATTTTTACCAACACTTCATTCAGATCTTAATAATCTCGCTTCGTTATACGATTCCATAAATCAACCAGATTGCATCACAAAAAAAACGATAAAAAAGAAACGCTTAATAATGTAAACAGTGTATGTAAAGTTAATTTTAACTCAACTTCGACGGCAAAAATTGTTAAAAACCAAGAGATCAAATAAAAATAAACCTATAAAAAAATAAGACTGAGTAATAGTGTCCGTATGGCTAGCGCGACAAAAAAGCGAAAAAAATAAAATTAAAGAAAGTTGATAACGTAAGCCCAAAAACAACCAATCAGAACTTACCCTCTCCAAATTGACTAACAAGGGGAGGCCAGTCTTCAGGTCATGGATTTGGCTCAGACAGGGATAAACCAACTTGTTTTGTCACAAAATGAAAGAAACCCATGGACATTTTGTCAAATGGGCCTTAAATATTCAATAGTTATGGTTTGAAGATCCATTTTTGCAAATTTTGTTACTTTTGTATATATATAGTCTGTTTGATCATTAGTCCCTCTTCACGTATCACCTCCTCATTGGTACTAACTTTTTTCTTTAAAATAATCTTTTAGTATATGTAATATAACCTGGTATCTTATTAACCTGGTTGTTTTCATATTTTTACCAAAACAAAATAATTGAACAAAAGCTTTTTATTTTATTTATGATCAAAATAATCATATACACATGATATTTTCTTTATTAACACAAGAGTTTTGGTTTTAACGGTTCAACCACTTAAAACTCTGAAAATCTATGCTATTTTTGAACCAGCAATATGTACCAAAAACTTCCATTCAATTTTAATATTTAAAAGTTTCTTTAATTTCTTAAATATAAAACAAAAGCATTGAATCATTTTATGTGTATTTTTGTTCAATGCTTGATACTTATCTGTGATTCTAATGTCATAAATTTGTTCAAAATATCATTTTGCAATTGTAAAAGTACTTTATTTTGTATTTGTAGTAGCAACTTGGATCTTATTTTAATAGAATAATAGTTATTTTTATATTTTTCAGGTAAGCAAACTCCCTAAATATATACCACTTTAAAACTTCACACTTTACCTTTTTCAGTAATATTTACATGAAATATAATAACTAATATTACCTTATAAGTTTTGATAAGACATTATTTTGGTATAAAATATTAATTTCTCTAAAATCTTCAACCATAAATTTAATTAGATCACAATAGCCTGGACTATAAGTCTCTTCATCATGTCTCATAATTCAATATTGTACCACGCGTACTCCTGTGCATTTTTTAATTAATGATGTGATGATCCATATTGATTCTGGAATAATAAAATAACAATACATAAAGCTTTTCAGAACTTACATTTTAACACACAATAAAATAAAAATTTGAAAACAAAACTCATCTGATAGTTTTCAACCTAAAATTTTTTGCAAAAACTTTTCATATATATTTATTATTTATTAAATTTTTTTAATGAATAAATAATATAATTTTAAAAAATATATACGTCATTCATATGTTTAATTGGCAACTATGTACACTAGATGTTATTACTGTCAGCTGTGACTGTAACATACTGTTGTCGCCTTTGCCCTGAGTGCAATGGGGCGAGCGTTGGAGGGAAAGGGGATCGGGAGGCGTAACGGGTATTAAATTACACTAAGAGTTTCATTCACAAATTGACTCTAATTTATTTGTTCAACGTGTGTTGTGTAGGAAAGACCGCGAACAAGAGAGCACGCGAGAATGAGCGCGAAGGGCTGTACCACGCGGACGGGCGCGACGTATTCCGAGTTACCTGGAGATCCTGGGGAGAGGTCTTACCCCGACGGTGGCCGCAACAAGAGAGAGCGATAGCGCTCTCTTTCTGGGAAAGCATCCCCCGTGACTCTAGAGGGGGCGAGTGTTATCACCCCGGAGTGCGAGAACACGGACTCTCCGCTCGAATGCCAGAGTAGAGGTGAATAAACGCGCGGAAATTCAAAACGACGCGAACATGCCGCCCACCTTGACGCAACGCGCGTCAAGATCAAGATAAGAGAAAGAGAAAGCGAACAAAAAAGACCCGACAAAGAGCGAATTGTGTGTGTGTATGTGTGGAGGATACAGAAGATGAACCGACAATAGAACGGGTGTATATAATCTTCCTATCGCTACATGTCTGTCACCCGTGAGGGCTGTTGAGTCGGTGCGAGTCTCTCATTGACGGCCAAGGGGATCAACTTCACGATCGGTCGTTGGAGTGTGGCGGTGGCGGTCTTAAGTGTAACCACCCGCACAAGACCATCGTGCCCGAGATGTAGTTGAAGCACACGAGCGAGAGGCCATTTGAGGGGTGGTTGTTGCTCGTCGGTGAGCAACACCAAATCTCCCACCTGCAGGGAGCGGTTGTCGGCGAACCATTTGGACTGTTGGAGAGCGTGATGGAGGACCTCGCGCTGCCAGCGTTTCCAAAAATGGTTGCGCATCTGAAGGACGATCTTCCACCGTGGCAGACCTGAAACTGAAGAATCCCAGAAGGGCTCTGGGGGTGAGCTAAGAGCGGCCCCGATAAGAAAATGCCCTGGGGTTAGAGCGGTCAAGTCCTCCGGGTCGCTGCTAAGCGGACTGAGCGGTCGGGAATTAAGACACGCCTCGATTTGTGCGCAGATAGTGGCGAATTCCTCAAAGGTTAATTTTGACTCACCTATAACCCGGCGGAAATGGTGCTTAAAAGCCTTGACAGCAGCCTCCCATAGGCCGCCGAAATGTGGAGCGCGAGG
>JAWWEQ010038223.1:0-19401 GCA_035583055.1 Torymus tubicola
ACTGCAGATAACTGTTGTCTTTGTCTCAATTCCGACCTTTTTCTGCTGTTATTTACAGTTAATAACTGTTTTCTTCAATTTTCTTCAGTTTTCTTCACTATTTTTTTTACTAGGGTATGTATATATTTTCAAATAACCATTGTATTAAGTTTTTTTTATTCGTACAATTTCTAATGAGAATACAAAAGTATTGGGTGGTTTTGAAGCGTGAATTTTGATATCAAATATTTCTTAAAAAATAAACTTCATAAAGAATTGACATTTTGACATGCGATATGAGACAATTATGCGTTATACCGCAAAAGCAATCAATTTCATTTATACGATAATTTGTTTTAAAAAAAAGTCTAAAAAATGAAACCACATAAACACCATGAAAAAAAAATTATAGATAACATACAACGCAAGGATCGACTACCAGCAAATCTAGTCCTCGAAGACATCCTCTAAAGAAGCTGAATCGAAACGGTAGCAGTATCTGCAACCTATATATACACGTTGAGCAATCCTCGCGCTGAAATTCCCATAGAGACGCGTGTACATAGCTGGCTACGCCGCGTGTAAATTAGACACTTACGCTCGCGGCACTGCGTAATCCGGTAGCGAGCTAGCGGTTATAGGAGATTATCGCGGGAATTCGAATTATTTTAATTGCTCGTCTTGCGATGCGGACCTGGGATTAATGGTTTAGGAGAGACTGTACTCGGGTTTATTGTTTTCGAATGGGAGAGACAAGGTGGGTTGTTTTGGACTGTCAAAATACTTTGTCAGTGATTAGGAATGGGTTTGTATGTAGGAGAAGAAAGTTGTATGGTATGGTTTGGTTATGAATATTGAGTTGTCCAGAGGTAAAGAATAATTATTGTAATGTTGTTATTGAATATGTTCAATAATTGAATAGTATTGCAATTTTGAATTATTAAAGCTATATAACATGTAGCCTGGGGGAATTCACCATATAATGTAAGATGTATCTAGAAAATGTCTAGACAGACTCTAATGACGAAAAAATGTTGACAGTTTTTTATCATCAATCAAACGTTTGTTCTGATCACTTTTGTATATTTAAGTGAAACAATATAGTTTTAAGCTATGAAACTGGCTAAAACATGAAATCAGATCACATTTAATACTAACGTGTAATGTTAAATCCCCATAAGTATAGGCTATCATTTAATATGGTGAGAGCGAAAGAGACAAAATCAAATGGCCAAATTGATATTTTTAAATATAAAAACAAATCATTACCATATTTACCATTTTACCGCGATTTTTAAAACACAGTCATTTACTGATTTTTAATAGAGTCAATATCTACCAGGGTTATAAATGCACATTAACATAAGGAAATAGTGCTCTTTATAATCTACAGGTCAATATCAATGTCAATGAATAATTATCTCTTTACCATAATTTTATATTCATATTATTTCAACTTTCGCATTTAAAAGCCAAACACTACCATATTTACGAAACGTAAGTACAGCCATTTAGAGAAATTAAACACGCAGAACAAACGTTTTGCCTTGGCAATAAGAAAGTCCGGCTGAAAAACAATATTTGTTCGTAGAAAGTATCGAAGGCTATATAGATATATATATATACATCCCGTAACTCGGCGACTACTTCCAAGCCACTGCAAATTTAGACAAAATAGTGAAAGTAATCTGCAGTAGACAGTTCTCTGGTTTCATGCTACAATTACAAACGGTTTCGCGGGACAGAGTGAGAAAACAGGCTTTCGTGTGACTCTCTCTCTCTCTTTCTCTCGAGTGCAGAGAGAGAGTATAAAAACTGTAATTTGAAGTTAACAGTTGCGCGCTGTTTAGTTTGACAATGAATTAAAAAACAATATTGCTATCTTCAACGATTTCTTTTGTTTCGGCGATAAATCGCGAACAAGAAATTAGTCATCATCGATCGAGGAAAAAGAAAATTTATATGCTAATAATATGATTAACGATCGAAGAAGTATCGAAGAAAGTACGTTTATATAAACTCACCTCATGGGCGCATTAAATTTCATACTTAATTAAAAGACTTCTTCCTGAACAACTAGACCAGCGTTCATATAAACTGCATTAATATAACGTTAATAAATTCTCCGATAATAACAACAACAACAAGTAACAGCAGTAGTAGTAGTAACGAATTAGAACAAATTACGCAACCCTCGTCGCAAGCAAACACCATAAACTTACCTTATTTACACTACACTGCAACAAATGGGTCATTTCGCTTCTCGGCGCGCGTGGAGCAAACTCGATTTCAAGACATAAATCTTCACGGGTTGGGTTATTGCCGCTCGTAATCGTTCATAATCACAATTATCGGGAAGAGTTCCGGTACGAAGGGGAGGAGGACAGGCTACGGAAGTTAAACAACGTTACCTCCTCTCCGAGAAGAGTAAGTTCACCGATGAGTATTGACAGCTCGCTTGGAGAGAGAGAGAGAGAAGCAGAAGTAGCAACTTTTCGATTATTAGCGAAGCTCCCCTCGTGCTCACTCGCTCACGATTTTAACTCGCTTTCGCGCGCGCGCGCGCGGTGTGTTGTTCCGAGTTGCGAGGTATAGTATATATAGTTGTATATATGTATATATAGGTTGCATAGTGTGGAACTTTCTTTTCGATACGCGCACGCGCGCGTGCGAATGCTTCGCGAGTTGGATCGACGAGAGAAGCGCGAGAGTATCGTTAGCGCTTGATGGTTCTTTGTGAATTTCAAAGTTGCAGTGATTTTTCTGCTTGTTTTTTTGGAAGTATTATTATTTATTCGATTTTCTGTGACTTAGGTGCCGTTCATTTGACAATGCGAAATTTCGAATTTGTAAAGATTCGAAATAGAAATATTAATTCCCGTTTTCAACTTGGTAATGATAGACATTTTAATTGATAAGAAAATAACGGCTCTTGTAATATAATCACAAAAAGGGAATACGTAATACATGATATTAATTAAAATGCATGGAAGCAATTCGCGTACGTTTTGACGGATTGGTATAATTCAAGCATTGTCGAAGTTACTCCAATATAAAGATGGATAATTTATATATTTTTATATATTTGTTTTGGATAGAATACATTCTTTATCCAAAATTTAACGTATTTTTTCTACATATAGGGACATTCATTGTCATATAAAATATATATAATAAATAAAAATAAGGCAAATGAAACTAATTTTAACGCTATCAGCTCATATACATCTGTGTATTATTAATAAATACGATACTTTCGAACAATAAATAACGTCTTTCAATTTTCAAAGATAAAAAAATTAAAAACATTATCTTTGATTTTATAACATCTAAGAAATAACCAAAATCCACTAAATCTCGAATGTTCCTATTAAATTATCAATAAAAAAAAAAAAAAAAAAATACACGACCCACGTCATATACGACACGATTAAAAATAACCATCACGGCGTATGAACCTTCACCACATCCAGCGAGCTTCGACGGTTCATTACTAACGATCTCCCACATTCATTGAGAACACGCGGACCGTACACGTATATATATATATATGTATATACCTATACAGCATTGCGAAACTCTTACCCTTATCGCCTACGAGTCTCCATCGACAAAGACTGAGGTAAGTATACCATACGGTGAGCAGCGTTGGAATCGAAAGTACACATATATACGTGCGGAGAGCGCTGCGCTGCTCTTAATCGCTTCGTTTCTTATATATATCTATATGCTTGTGTACGAGAACTGAGTCGCTTTATACGAACAGATGCGAGCGGTAGATATAGATCTAGCGTGGTTGTTTGTATATATGTGTGGATATATGGAGAATGAAGAATTTTGAGGATTACAGTGGAGTGCGTGTAGGGTGGTAAAGGTGATAGTGGGAAAGTAAAGTAGGTTATAATGAGAGAATGAAGTGTTCGTATAGTGTATAGTCACGGAGAAAAATAATTGTAAGGGGAAATTATTGGGCTGGTTGGGTATTGAGACGGACTAATTTTCTCGTGGTAATTATTACAATTTGTGGTAATAATTGATAATTGTACAGTATAAATGACGAATTGATAACAGATTTTATGATAAATTGTGGCAACGTTGATAATAATATATTATGAGTCTGGATCACGGTTATTATCGAAAATAGTAATTTGTACTACGAAAATTGTTTTCTTCGTGTACACAAAAGTACAATTTTGTTAAAATGTATGCATCGATTTTTATCAGTTGCGTGTGAGAATATCATTATAAATCATAATAATTTTAATAGAATTTGTGAACATTTGAGAGTCACAAAGAATTATGGTTATATTTTTGTTGAAAGATTTAACTCCACTAGAGGAATTCCTTTTGAATAATAATTTCAATGGTAAAATCATGTAATATATTCTCCAGATTTCTAGATAATGCGCCATTATATCGTACGTGCAACTTAGCTAAGACTTACATAGCTAATTTAAATTTCACCTTAGGCTCTCTTTCTCTTCTCGTGTTCTTTCTCAAGAAGAGTAAAAAATTTATTGTATAATAATTCATCATACATGTGAACATTGCTTTGTTTATATAACGTAAACACGTTTAATTATATTTATATTTTTTTTCTTCTAAATTTAGTGCTATCTGTTTTTTGTTCGTAAAAAAAAATTTCTTGAAAATTACCATCAAATTATACCCACACTCTTATCTACACCAAAAATTTTACTTCTATGTCGCACCCAAACAAAAGTAGCATTAATAAAAAATTTTCTAATACCTCGACATCCCACACACATCGCGAACTAACAAATGTCCGTACTTTCGAAAACAATCGCAATGCGAACTTACATCAGTATACCAATTCGCTCCCATTCCTCAGTTTCGAACCATCAATCAAACAAATCAAACTCGATCGCGCCTCATTGCTCTCTTTCTCTCTCGATCTTGCAATCGCGCATAAGCTGGCACTTCGTATTCTCTGCCCTTCCCTGTAACCCGACACAACTGATCCGATAACCCGCGATCTCTATACGCACAATATAAATATATTTTTAATTCTATGCAAATTCTCGTAACACCGAGTAACGACGACGACGACGATGATGATGACTCACAATGCGGTCGTCGAACTGCACGAGGCGTGGAGTTGACTGTTGCTCTCTTTTTGCACGAACGCTTGGGAAACTGCGATGAAAGGACATTTTCATGCGCGCGCGAGCGAGCTTCAACGTTGTATAGCACGGGATGGAGTCACGAGGTGCTATTGCGAGAGCGCTAATTGATTGGGCTCGGGATATATAACTTATACTTTTCTGCTATTTCTTTGTGATTTTTTTTCACTTTTCTTTTCTTTTGGTTTTGTTGGAAGGGTGGAAGAAGATAATGGTGGTGACTGGATGTGTTGGTGTAATTATTAAAAAATGTTGATTAGTAAAAAATTATATTTATTTTGATAAGTTATTGTTATATAGTCACTAGATTAATATATTAAATAAGTGACAAAAACTTTAAAATTTTCAATTCACGACATCTCCTGTACCTTAAACGCATACTATTCTTCAATCCATATCCATTATTTTTACAATAACACCAAGAAAATTCACTATTCTTTTCTATTCTATCTCAACCATCACGAAACACTGAACCTCCCTTCGCTTCATAAACCATGATCATGTAAGGATCTCGAGTACACGTCAGGCCTATGGTATTCCAAAGATCGTCACATACATGCGTTCACCGTTTATTTTTTCTCTCTTAAACGTACCATAAGTGTGTATAAGTAATGCGGTTGAACAAACATTGCATCTAGACTGATGAAGTTTTTTTTTCGAAATATACAGTGAAGGGTATATACGCGTACGCACACGTACGTCTCTTAATAATAAACTTCCGAAGGCCAAGTAGTAGCAGTAGTAGCGACGACGACGACGTTGAGTTTCGCGTTGCCTCACTTCGGGATTCCTCTCGTATTTATCAGTTTGCAAGATATAAGTACTGCGCTGGCGAGTCGTTAAAGAAAAAGGTTTGGTTTGGGTTAAGTTATTTGTACGTTGAAAATTCTAATGTAGCAATGAAAAAATTCTATTTTTACATGTACGTATTTGAGGAAACTTGGTAATTATTGCTTTACCATGGTCTTTTATATTTCAAACGTACACGTAGACAATGAACTCAACATCGCCCACCAAATCGATAATAAAACGTTCATTTTCTGTTATTTATACACAAGCCAAACATGATCGACTGTTTATAACGTACCTCCCTATACAAACATCGTTTATACGATTTTCCAATAATTTACAAACATTCTTTTTACAAGCGCTCGCGTAAACTCAACAGATAACAGCAGCAGCAACAACAACAACAACAACAACAACGTTATACGCGGCGTAGCGCGACGTCTCGGCTATGTTGTTATTATATTTTATTTTTTTCGCGACTCTCTATGGATGACGCGAACGCGAGCGTTCACAAAGCCGCGTCGTCGTGTCTCGAACGAACGATAATTGCGTTACCTTATATATATGTATACACTCGCGCGCGTTGAAGAGAGTTTCGGGAAGCGAAACTTGAGCGAGTCCGTGACGATGATTTTGGTACTATGGTTAACTCTTTTAGTGTAGCGCTCTAGGGGAGGTTTCGAGTTGTTTTTAAAAATTAAATCTTTTGGGTTTAGTGAAATGGTAATGTTAATGAAATATTCTTTATTCTTCTGAGATGTATTCATGAAGAAAAAGTGGCAACCGAATTTTTTGCGAAAATAAAATGTTCGGTTAAAAATCAGTATTAGATACATTTACGATCAGCTGATAAACCTCGCCGTATACCTGACAACCAACACCGATGCCTTTCGACAAAGGCATTCCCATCGTCTCGTGGCAGTAACTTCTTGGCCGATTTCTCTCTCTTTCTCTCTGGCGCATGCACACGCGCCCACTCGCGGCGCGTGCCTCGGCGTAATTACCCTGAATAAAGGCGTGTGCATGTGCGCCCTGGCTGTCCGCGAGAAACAATTAGATGAATTATTGCTGCTGCTGCTGCTGCTGCCACGTATAGTGAAGTGTGGGTGGTACGAGAATTCGATCGGTTATTTATTAATTATGGTCAAGTTTTTCGATGTGAGGGAATTTTTCATGGAATTCTTCGAATAATCTTTCATCGTGGATACACGCTAAGTATATAATTTTCGTTAAATTATCGTTTAATATTTTATTTCTTTTTTTAATTTTATAAATTTTTACTAAAATCGTATACGAAAGTTACTGCGCGATTATACATATACCAATTAAACATGGAAAATTCACATGCATATTATGCTCGATCGCGCGCAATATATCTCGTGTATACAATAAAAGCCTCGATTGCAGAGAAAAGTAGTGGGGTCGTTTCGTCACTCTTTATTCATACGACGTAGTAAATTTAAATTCCGCGATTCCGCAAATAGCCGGCGACACTTGGAGAATACCTAATCGGCCAAATAAGAGAGACAATCGCTTATATCTTCCAAAGAGTCCCGGAGGCCGAATCAAAATCCTTATCTCCACTTTTCGTCGTGTGCGCGAATAAAACGCATAACCTTCTCCCCCCCCCCCCGTTCTCTCTCTCTCTAGCAGCCGCGTGCACTGACTTTTACGAGAATACGTGTATCCACATATATGTATATATATAGAGAGAGACGCGCACGCGGGTCGTAAATCCGTAAGGGGAGACGTTTATTCCAAAGCGATTTTATTTCGGCCGCGATTGTAAAGGGATATTTTTCGCTGGTGACGTATATAGAAAAAGGGGTAATTGTTATTTTATATGAAGAATGCGGCGAGGAGGACCGCGAGCGACGCGAGAAACCAGTTTTGTACGCAAGTTATATTTAATTCCCTTTGTTTGTAAGCCGCCGGGGGATGTTGAGGTGGTAGATAAGACGCGAGGTTTATTGAATAATATCGGTGGTATTACTAAGTGCGTGTGTAATACGTTTCGTGTTTTACGTTTCGGTATTCTGGTGTTTTGCAGATTTTATGGTGGGATTAATTTACGTAGAATTAGTGATAGCGATAACATTTAATATATCTGTGGTAAATGTTGGATTTTTATTATTTTTTGTTTATAAAATATACGTTACCCTTTTAATCAATTAAATATCAACGTGATAAAAAACTAAAATCATAACATAGTTAATCCTTATATATAAGTCACAAATCAACTAATTATCCCAGAAAGAAACTTCAAAAACCACTCCACTCACACGCATATAAACACAGCCATGCCCCCCTGAAGCTTTCCTCAATAAACGCTGATAAAAACGAAAACCCAGCCGACTAGTAAAGTAACCAGCGGAGTAAGACACCCATAAGACCACTACTCTCCTCCCCTATCTTAACGCAGCTCTCGCGCGCAATTACAATAAGAGACCGTTGACCTCGTCCTCTACCTCCTTCTCTCCCTTTTAGCATTTACAGCGAAACCGTGAGCGCGCGAATCCCTCCAGTGCAGCGAAAGTCGCTTAAAATATGCGCGATGCCGTAGCGAGGATTCCGAACGAGATATTTCCGAAGACGGCAAAGACGACGACGACGACGACGACGACGACGATTCGCTCGAGCGGAAAGCGCGAGTAGAGTCCGGTTTTACAAGCGCAAGAAAGTGGGAGGAGGGTTAGTTTTTGCGACTCAATTATTTCTGATGACGCCTTTGTTTTGTGCGCTTTCTATATGGCAGTGGTCGGATGTTGTTGAGATCGGAATGATTTTTGCATATTGCTTGGATTGAAGGTATATATAAGCTGCGAGCGTGAGTTAAATCGGTTGGGACACGTCGGGGAATTGATGATAGCGTTGGTTTATGAGGTATGGGGAACACGATGTATTTTGGTGGATACTGATAAGGTTGAATAAATAATTTGACGTTGTAAGTGAAAATTTCAACAACATATGGAATTAAAAACATGACATTTTTTTTTTAAATGTCATTGTTATTAGACATAAATGCCAAATTTAATTTAAATTAGCCCATAATAATCAAATAAACATAGAAAATATTTCCCTCAGTCCGGTATAGTAACTAAAAAATCTCTTAATTTATGGTCAGTGTCTCTGTTAAAGCAACCACAAACGAAAATTATCACAACCCAATAATCCCTTTCTTCGACCTCCACCACGCAATAACGTCCACTTAATACCTCTTCGCGTGTAATCTACGACCAACCAAAACGAAAGCAAAAAAAAAAGTGGAAAAATATACCGAGAATCTCTTCTCTCTATACACTATACACCCAACGTCAGGTGAACATTTAACGTCCGATTGGCTCTCCGACGGAGAGTACGTAACCCGCGAGCGCGCGCATAACTCGCTTTCCAATAATTCACGATCGATGGAAAGTATGCAGCGGATCGTGAATTCTTTCCCGGGCCCCGCGCGCCCGCGCAAGTTCACGAGCAAGCCGAGCGGACGAATCGCATTTGCGTATGTGTGTGTGTGTATATACCGCGAGACTGCCTCTGGATTATTACAGGCTGCACGGTTTCTTCGAGGAGGTATATAGAGTTTACCATCGAGTGACCTTTCGCCAAGAGAAGAGGAGCTTTTTTTTTGTACGATTTTTTATGTTTCGTTTTTTTTTAAGAGAAATTGTATGGTTATAGGAATGTAATGCGTGTATAGGATTGTCAATAGCCGCTGTTGTAAGGAAAGTAAATTATAATTAAAGTACTGCCGTTGAGGGAAGAGAACCACAATGTTTGGGCTCGCTGTAGTATATAACACAGGTAGTAAATCAATTTCGCACGAGATTTGCGCACTTTTCATTCCTACTCGGCTTGTCTCGCGCGTTTTCCGTCGACTCTGAATTCTCGGAAAATTGGCCGAAAAACCGGCAAGAGAACCGACATAGGAATAGGAACGTGCGTACGGGCACGTGATTGAATTATAGCCACGTGCGATCTTCCGTCAATATCGGCGACGCGTGCGTGAAATTTTCGCTCTTGTTTTATTAAAGTGACGCTTGTTTTTCCATCGAGTGATCCTTTTTTTTTCTCTTCAAAGTTTGTTGTTGTCTTTTTTTTCGTTGTGTTTGAGTCGATAGAGTTTTTTTCATTTGAACATTTTTTGATTCGACGGATTTTTTAAATTTTGTTTTGACGAAGAAGATGTAATGTAAACTGGGAGAAGGATTTATTTATAGTTAATATATTTAGTAACAGTTAATACTAAAATAGTTTATTTTGAAGAAATAAGGAAATTATAATCTGAAAACATTCACATTTGACTGAAATTCCAAAATATTACGATTAATGCTGCGCATATTAATAGTTAATATGCTTAGTTAATAAAAGTTGACAAAGAGTAAATGTAAATAAATTTTTCTATATATATTTTTAACATATCTTCTTATGAACTGGAAACAAATTCTTCTCTCAGTGTACTTATAAGTAGAAATAGCCTGGTTTGGTTAGTCATTTTTTTTCCATATTTTAAGTAAAGTATCTTTGTGATACTTGAAAAATTGATGACCTCGAGTAAAAGCGAACACATTACTTATTAAACTAAGCCTACCCTAATACATTAACTTTTACGAAATTTCACTTAAAAATTATACCACTCAAGTTTCTATCTACCATTCACCGAAAAAGCAGTCCCCCCTAAAACCTCCCGTAGCAGCCCATTAAAGATATTACTCCGACCCTCTTTCTACTCCTCCCCCTCAACTCTCTTACCCAACAAAAGATCCGCACACCTCTGCTACACAAGTTCGTCCTCTGCCATCCATTTCGCGCGATTGCCGCTTTCTCCTCTCGTGTATTTCCTAAGCGGCCCAGGCGCCGTCAATTTTCCGAATTCGCAGAGAGAGAGTCGCTTAATCAAGCGGCTTTTGAATATATACTATACAGCGAACGCTAGTGTGAACTCTTGGCGCATATAGCGAACTTCGTTTGTGCTTGCGTTGAAAGGGGCCGAGGATTTTGGACTGAATTTGTATATATGTACGCGTTTGTGTATATATAGATGCGTGGGTTGACGAGGTTTTTAGACGCGAGTCTAGTGCATATCGTTTTTGACTTAGTTTCTGTATATTGTATGTGTTTATTTTTTAATGAGTGGAGATTTTATTTTAAGAAGTGCATATAGTAAGAAATGTTACCTTAATTCTTAAAGCAATCACCCAGTCTTTTAAATTAATCTTGGAAACATAAATTAATTTTCTTGAAATCCATTCTTATTCACAAATTATAGAACTACTACCATCGCCATAAAAAAACCATAACAACAAAAACCTTCATCAATATACACCGACTCCAACCCCGAAGAAACCCGCGCACACGTCGCACGTCATTTCTGCGCCTGTCGATCGCGCCTCTAACTGGGGTTACCAGTTATATATACACGCGCTCGCGTATACGTCACTCAGTGGAGCAACGCTAAGACGCCAGGCGGTCGGAACGATAGGAACTTCGGATGTTGCTGCTGCTGCCCCACGTCCAAACTTGAAAGAGCCTCAGGCGCGCGAATGTTTGACGAGTGAATTTTTCCGTACGTTGTTGCTACTGATGCTGTGTGTAGAATATACGAAGGTGAGAAAGGTTGCAGGGGTGAGTTTGATGGGGGTCGTTGGAAAGCGAGAGGTGAGGTGTACGGTTGTTTGCAATAAATGGGAGTGAGTGGTTGTAGAGTTGGCGAATTTTTTTACTGTTTTGAATGAAAAAATTGGAGTTGGTGGTAAGATTTAGTTGCAAACTCATAATGGAAGGGTTTTTGTTTAATTCTTATACTTATTAATATTACCACTGAATCACTAATTCTTAGACGAATATGACATTTTTTATGATTTTTTAAAACGCGCTTCTATAACGTCTCTCACTGAATTTCTATAGATTTTCTCAAGTTCTCTCTCTTAGAAAAACATTGCAAAGAATGTAAAATCTTAAAAATTATTTCTAAACTTCAATCACACTCCGGACATAACAACAGCTACTTTTAATTCAAATCACATACAACCCCGAGATTAAGCAAAGCACTCGAGACCACAACCTCGCCTCATCCCAAGAATGAATTTTCAAATCTCCCTAAACGCACGAACAAAGTCGCCGAGAGAAACATATAGAGTGCGAGGACGAAAGGAAGCGGACACACATGCAAGGCGACGGTCAAGTTCACTCAAGAGGTTAGCCAAACATTTGTGCCCCCTTCACATTGCTTCCTACACTCCCCGCTAGCGTATCCCTATAGCTTGGCTTGCGTAGTACGCGCGACCCATCAACGAAATTGTTGAACATAATTACGTTAATGGACGGCAAGAGGCGACGGCACGTTCGCACGTCCTCGAGCTAATGCGCTGAAGGTGTGTGCATTCGTCTACGCGCGCTCACTCTCTCTCTCTCTCTCTGATCTCGAAAAGAAGAGATGGAAGTAGAGGAGAGATTGAAGTATTTATTTAATTATAGTTGAGATGGAGGGTAGAGGATGGTGAGAGAGGGTACGGTAGGAGAATAGTTAATGTTAGATGGTTTTTACTTTAGAAAAGTAAAACGATGTATAGGAACGTACGATTGTTCGGGGAAAATTAAGATTGGGTGGGAGTTGTGAACTACTTAAATGCTTTTTACTTATTTACTTGACTTTAATTTTAAAATTTAAGCGAGTAAATTTTAACGTCTATTCTATCCAAACCAATCAAATTCAGTTTTTTTAACATGTATTGTTTCTTTTTAAGAAAGAGAAGAACACGATATTTTAATAAAGAATTTGAAAATTTCAATATTATACTCTTTTTCTTTTACCTCCATCGCTACCGATCCTTCATATTTCTACAATTCTTATTCACTTCCCCTCCAACTACCCTCGATGATCATTATGCAAATCTCCTCCTAATCGATTTCAAAACATATATACACGCTGCCTCTCTCTCTCTCTCTCCTTATAAAAATCGCGACTTTTCAAAACCTCCCGAGAAAATAATTCAATTTTCTCAACTCGACTCTATATACGTTCCACTCGACTCGTGCTCGCGCGCGCGCGCCTCACTTCCACCGCGAGAGAAGGCCGAGAGATCCTTGAAGGGGAATTATTTCCCGATCTAGATTACGAGAGCGCGCAACTCGCGCGCGTACGAGAGAGAGAGAGAGAGAGAGAGAGACGAGTATCGACTTTTTCGCTCTCGATTCCTTTCTCTCGCGCGCAGAATCGTGAGCGCTCTCTCGCGCGAGCGAGCGAATTTTCAGAAGCGATTTCTTTGTTTGTTTTCTTCCGCGTTTCGATGTGCGGGAGGTGCGGGTGACTATAGGAAATACGGGACAATAGGGTACGAGGTGATGTTGTTTTTTTTTTGGAAGTTAAAATTTTTAGGTGCTGTGATTGCGGACATAGGATAAAGGTTGCTTATTGGAAAGTTGATGTGTTTCGGTTTCTGTAATGGATAACGAGTAGAAGTAATAAGATACGTCGAGGTGTGTGTATTTGGGACGGATAGGAAAGTTGTAATCATCGTGATGGAATTGTTTTAGAAAAGATAAATTTTTCTACTATATAGAAAATATCTTGTTCTATAAAGAAAGTGACAAATGAAACGCGATGCGAAAAGAAAACGATTATAATCAGATGACTTTATTATCTGTAATATCTGATTGTTCAATGTTCTCTGACTTAAGGAGACACGCGAGTCGTTAAAATACGGCGGAGTTTCTAATATAAGTCAAAATACAACAAACGAATACGATTCTAAATTTAAAGCTTGAAATGGCTGATAAGTAGAAATAAACCTCGTAAATCTTGCTGAATAAAAGCAAAAAATTAGGGTAAGATAAAATAAATATTTTCTTTTTTTAAATTATATCATTTCTCCATAGCAAATATATCGTTCTAACCAGCACGATTCAATATTCATCGCTTAAATCTAGTAATATCATTACAATTCAAAAAGACCCTCACAGCCGTACCGCCACCGTCTTTACAACAAAGGCCAAAACCTTCAAATCCCACGATCTTCTCCTTTTCTCTCTCTCTCTCCTCTCTCTCTCTCTCATCGCATCCCTAGAAATCCACTGGCGTACGCGTGCAAAATCGAAAGCGCGAGAGAGCAAACATCTCTCTACCTATGCGCGCGCGCGTACTCTCACGTATTTTCACGGCAGGCGGGGGCGGGATTTTCGGGAAATCCTTTGAGAGTGGAAAATTTCCATTTCCCGCTTGACTTCCGTCAAAGTAAACGCGAGCGTAAGGGTTTTGGTCCCGCGGATATAAGGCGATTCGTAAGTGTTTTTTCGTGACGAAAGCGTATGGATGCTTTTTCTAAGGGCAAGCGTTCGCTTTGTATGTATATATATGTTGGTGCAGGATTTAAGGTATAGAGTAAAAGGGAATTTATATGATTTCTTCGTCGGTGTTACGTTTGCGATACATAAAATTTATGATTTTTTATAGATTGTGGCAAAAAAAATTCGTAACAAAAAACTATAATTATTATCATTTTAAGTAGCAATTGTAAACTTTAATGATTTTATAAGAGTGAACTCGTGTTTTCTCTCGCGCGCGACCAAAGAATTTTCTAAAACTATGTTTAACTTTCATGTGAAAAGGCAACATGTACCGTCTGGATTCTCGGATGACAAGATACTTTCTTCTAAGGAAAGTAATTCTAATCTAATCGCCATTTCTATACCAATCGAAAACATTAAAACCCGATTGACCTATACTATATACCTCGCGTATACTCCACGCGGCGTATACGTATTACACAACACCATCTGGCTTCTTTATATACATTTGTTCGTCCAAAAAACAATCCTACTCACCTATACGAGAGAATTATAAGAAAAAAAATCTCCTACAACCATATACGCTTTTTCCATTGCCAGGGAAAACCGTCGGAGGCTTTCAATCGGCGGCGGCAGCAGCGCGACGCACTCGTAGCGTGAAATTTATTGCTCCCCGATAAGAATCCGAAATTCCGACGTACAAAGGCGCGCACACACACACAGAGAGACCGCTGAGCTTTGTCGCGTATACGCGTGTATATATACTTAGCATCGCGGTGTGTCGTAAATCAGTCGATGGAAAGCGCGAGGTTCTGCGTCTCTCTCTTGCTCCTTCTCTATATCGGCGATTTGTTCGCGGATTTGTCTTTTGAGTTGCGTGGATGCGTGTGTCGTGCCGCGCATGGATTTATCTTGGTAGGAAGAAAGAGAGAGGGAAAGAAGCTTGTGTAATGCTTTGGTGGTCAGTGTACAGAGAGAACTGCAGTTGCACGTGGATATAAGGTATATAGAGATTTTTATGAGGACCTACTACGGGAATGTTATCTCGAAACATTGTAAAGGGGTATTTGCACTGGAGTTTTTTTTCCGTTTTTGTGTGAGGGTTTTGTTAGCGGCTTAGGTATTAATGGGTAATTTTGTATACCGTGCAATTGAAAAAGGTGCGGAAGAAAGGAGGAACGAGCGACAGGGATATATGAAGAATTGAGAAGAAATGCGGACTCGTATTGTTGGTATCCCTTTTCTTGCAGTCAGTGCAACTATTTTGCACTGCGTTTATCACTGTGTATGAGAGATATGAAATCATAAGTAATGTATGCTTCCATTTCTGTTTTCATCACAGACATATAAACCGTCTGAGAAAAGATTAGCGGAAACTTGAGCGAAAAGCAGCTTGACAGTGAAACGATACCAGTATTTATTTCTTATTAATCTGTGAAAAGTGTCAAGAGAGAGTTAGATAATAATTCTCTCTCCTAGACCTCTTTACATCTTACATGTGTCCAAATATTTCATCATTTCATTCTACAACAAAATGTCACCATTTCCTTCATCCATCATCCACATTCCTTCATCAACAGTTGAAAAAATCCCCTACCAAACGGAACTATCCTACCTACTTCGCAACATCGCAAGCGTTCCTTTACCACACTAACGTTCCATACCACACCGGCATCGGGTTTCGCCTTCTATATAAACTCTCCCCCCTATATATGCGCGACTAAAATTCACGATCGACGCCGCGTGCACACGCGCATATAGAAACCGGATACACAATCGCGAGGACTGGTTTTGTTTCTCTCTCGCGCAATGCCGTAATATAACGACCAACACGTGGTGGTACCACCGCGCGCGTTTTGCGACCGCCGAACGATATAATGAGGGGGGAGTACGCTGTGTATAAGCAGTTATAGGGCGTGCGAAAAACACGAGCGGTGTCGATGATTGCACGAAGGTTAGGGTAATCATAAGATACCGGGGTAAATTGGGTATGGAGAGAGATGTTGGGTAATGCTGGAATGTATGTGACTTGCTTTATTCTTTTTAGACGCTCAGTGGGTGGTAGTTATCTAGTACTGAAGGTTTGACAATGCGAGTTTTAATGACTTGAACTAAGAATTTTACGATACCAGAGTAGAGCTAAGTAACATTTTTATTTGTACGATTAAACGTGAATTTGAATACAAATAATGAAATGATTTTATTGAAAGAAAAATATTAGGTTGAATCAAACGGTTATTTCATGGACTCAATGAAATACGTGTTTCGGTTCAATCAAACATTTTTGGTTCAATAAAATCATTTGATTGCTTATTGGAATACAGGTTTAATTACATCAATCAATTTTTTTTTACGATGAAATGAGATATTTAAACTTCAACGACTTTATCGTAAATTATCTGCTATAGCGACAAGTAAAACAATGAGAAGTAAAATCTACCCAACAAGCTTCAGGCAGTATACAACGCAAAAACATATATATATATATATATATATATATATATATATATATATATATGTACAGCTCTTTCTAAAAGCTCGGCAACCTACTCACACAGCGAAATCCTTTCCTCAAAGGATTCTCTACTCTCTCGTTGCTCCGTACACCCGGCAGCGATTTTTCCTCGTATATATATACCCATACACATACACACGTGCAGCGTGTACGCGCGAAATAAAACCGGTAGTATAGCGCACATAGTCTCCTCTAATCCTCGCGCGAACTTTCGCCACGGCTAATTTATCGACGCATTGTTCCTTCTCCCCCCTTCCTTCTATATCTGTCATTTTCTCCGAACCTCTTCATTGGCCCACGAGCAGCTGCTGTAATTGTTGTAATTGTCTTTCGAGTATATGTATGTGTGGATGGGTCGTGGGTGGTGAATTATATAAGTTATTATCGAAGAAGTTTCCGAGCGGGATTTCGTGAAAGTTCGAGGGAATCTCGACGAAGAGGTGTGTATAAGTGGAACGTTCCAAGTGCCGTTACGAGCTGTTGTTGTTCTATTGAAGTTTTTAGGGTTTAAAGATTATACGAAGTGCGAAGATGAAAGTTTTCGTATAGTTAAGAAATATAAATATAATAGCGTTTATTTATCTGCAGATGTGTTAATTGATTTATTTTTCTGTTTTTGTTGTAGGTAAGTTATATACGAGATTCTTGGTGTTACAACTGTTTTCAGTGAGACGTAAGTTTGATTTTTTTTTCTAAAGTCGAAAGTATACCGAATAATCGGTACGCTAACGTAGATGAAGTTGTTCCTTATTAAATTTAATAATATTAGTATTTTTTCAGTGTTGTTCAATTTTCTCTTTGTCTAAGTACTATATCACACAGAATCCCTACCCATTCTCGCATTTCATCTCACATTTTTCTTGTACTCCCTTGCCAACTTCCCCGTAAATCTTCTATAAAATTACTCTAATACACATATACAAAGTCACGGTGGCGCGCAATTCCCGAAACTTCCCAAGCGGGGACGAGGAAGCGCGCGAGATTCGAACAATGAACAATGACGTCGCGCGCGACAACGTAGACGATAAAGACGAGTCGCGTTACTGAATTACTGTGAGGGGCTCGGCTTTTCCATTTTATAAGTCGGTGCGGGAGGAAGACACAATTAGGAGTAATCCGTTAATGAACAGTTCTAGTTTCAACGTAGAGATAGGTTTGTGCGTGTGCGACTGTCGTTGTGATTGGCATAGAGTGAGTTTTGGTTTTGGCCTCGTTGACTGCGAGATATATTGAATTAGTCGTAGTGGTAGTTTGATTGTGTCTTCAATAAATTAAAGCTATTTTAATTTAATCAGTTCTTTTTGTATCGGTAGAAATGTTAATTATAAATAATATATTTTTTAATCAACATTTCGGTTCGTTCTATAATCAAAACATATTTTAATTTTCATCAGAAATATTTCCATTTAGTCGACACATTAACTACGAAATATCATGAATTATCCATCAAAGTTAAAGAACCATTTTCGTATCCGCTAAAAAAATTATTTTACCGACAGTTCATCATCTTAAAGCCACGAAATCTCATCCATAAACCAATAATCGAAAACCTTTTCTTTCTGTGAGCAAAAAACCTCCCTCTTTTCCCGTACCTCTTCTTTTCCTACTTCGTCAAATCCGCAGTTCTCTCTCTCTCTCTATATATATATATATATATATATATATACACAACGAGGGAACAAAGCGCCACTGGCCGACCGGCGAAATGAGAAAAAGAGAGAGAAATAAAAGGGAGAGCGAATTAAGAGGCGCGGCTCACTCTCTTGCCTTGAACCGCGAGAGCGTGTAACGACCGAGACTTTCCCGCTGAGCCAAGTCGCCGATCTCGCTCTCCTCTGAGCCTTTTTCCCTCCCCCCAAGCCAATGTGTATATATGTATATACACCCTTTTTCTTCTCCCCCGTTTACGACTCTAATCGCGCGCTAAGAGCCCCGCCGGCGTATCGGCGGATAGATGCTTGGCGCGTTCTGGTTTTTCGATTTCCTTCGTTCCCTCGATGCTGTGCAGTTGCACGTTTATGATGCAGTTCTGGTTTTTAAAGCGTTATTCTGGATTGTGTGTTTGGGGCTTTGAGATGACTATTTTAAATACTTATCGTGAACTAATTTCGTTGAACTAATTTCTATTTCTATTATTAATTTTTTAATTATTTAAACTTTAATTTTCTTTAAAGCTAAGGTAAAATAATTTGTAACTTAACGTTAATCTGATTCGTAACTTTTTTAATAATTATCATAAACTGATTTCGCGAAATTTAAAAACAATCGAAAAATACGTAGCTTTTCAGATTCCAATATATAAGCCGAATTAACACATTTCAAGATTTACAGGATAAGATATATACATGTTTTCAAGTTTTATCTTGTACTCTTACAACTTCATTTCAAATTATTACAGAGCCAAAATAATAGAAGAACAATATAAAGAAAAATTTACATCCAGAAATTAAATTTTCCTTTGGCTACACACCTCGTCATCCGCATTTCAAAAATATATCTTTAAAAATTCCAATATACCCTCGACCTTATATCCAACCGATCACCTCTACACGTTTCCGCCAATCCCCACCAATCTTCTGCTCATCACACTTTTACCCCATCCCTCACCAATAGCCTCTCTCTCTCTCTCTCTCTCTCTCTCTCTCTCTCTCTCTCTCTCTCTCTCTCTCTCTCTCTCTCTCTCTCTCAAAC
>JAWWEQ010038254.1:0-19392 GCA_035583055.1 Torymus tubicola
GAAGCGATTTAGGTGATTTTAAAAGAAAAAAAAATTTTGACCTCTCGATTCACCTGAGAACTGCCCATATATATATTGAGATTAAGCTGATAAATCAGCTGATATTTTTTGGTAGCGCTATATACGTATATAGATCGTCATGATGCGTATATATACAACTAAGCGACGTGTGCATATACGCATCTTATATCACTATCTATATACTCTTGAACTCTTAAAAACTTGTGAAATCTCTCTAAAATTACTTAAAAAAAAAATAAAAATATTGGTGAGTAAGTATATCCGTTTCTCTCTCTCTCTCTCTCTCTCTCTTTCATTTTTAAACGTTTATTAAAAATAAGAAAGTTATGAAATCAATCAACAAATTGTCGAGTATTTAAAAATCAGTCAACTTTTCGCTGATTTTCTGCTAAATACGCATACTTGCCGGGCGCGTTGTTTTGTAGTTTATAGATAAACAGTCAGAATATTTATACACTTTTTTAGTAATTTTCACTATTAAAATTAATAATTTTTTTTTTATTATAATCATGGAATTCTTAAAAATCTCATAACGATGTTTGTTTAAAACAATATTTTCAATTTTCAAGGGAAATAAATTTTTTTTTTAATTTTCTTTTATCGCGTTCGGCAAGTATGCATATTTAGCAGAAAATCAGCCAAAATTTGACTGATTTTTCGAAAATTTGTTGATTGATTTCATAACTTTCTTATCTTTAATAAACGTTTAAAAATGAAAGAGAGAGAGAGAGAGAGAGAGAGAGAGAGAGAGAAAAAGAAACAGATATACTTACTCGCCAATATTTTTACTTTTTTTTTAAAAGTAATTTTAGAGAGATCATGTATTATGAGTATATTATTCTTGCATTTTATGCACAAATGTACTTCTATGTACCGGTGCTCGGGTTAGGTCGAGTAGTTCGAAAATTTCTTCTTGCATTTTTTAATTAACTTTAATTCAGTAAATTAATAAGTTTTATGCAATCAAAATCGGATTTTTACTTGGAAAAAACTCGAAAAAATACCTGCACCAAAAGTTATTATTAACAACTTTAAAATGTAATAAAAAATGTTATATTAACTTCATATATGTACATTCAAACATTACATTGTTATATGCTTATTAATGGTATTGCCTCTTATATGTATGCATTTTATAATGCAGAAAAAAGAAATAAGAACTCTTCGGTTGCAACCTAACTGATGGCACTTTCTAAAAAAGCAATAATAAGTAATTGATTTGGTGATCGGCGCCTAAATAAATTCAGGCTAAAGTCCGAAGGACAATGATAAATGTGCAAGAGAAAAAACAAGTAGGTTAATATTATAGAAGACTATATACTCTAGATATGTACTATAATATTCAATGGTACAATTGTTGGCGTAAAGATTGCGACGAAATGAAGATGGTAATGGTTGTAGCTGAATTGTGCTAAAGTAGCTTTCGAAGAGAACTCCAGCCTGCAGCTCCCAAACTTTGTTTTCTACCGAAAATTCTAACAACAATGTGATCAGTAATTGTTGAATATTCGTTTTCAAGATTTTATTTTGAAATTACTACTTTTTAAAGGCCAATATTAATTGAATTGTCGTATTACAGATAAAGTCATTATTTCAAATTCTTCAATATTTTTGTTTGAAAAGTTTCATAATCTTGTTTAAAACGTGCACGTTCATAGAAAATATATATGTTTTTTCTTTTAATCATAATAGCTATAATTAATTTATTGTTTAACTAGATTTTTTCATTGTTTATCTTGGTGACACTTTTCACACAAAATTATACATACGATGATTAAATATCCTAAAAGAAACTTATTTGTATGAGATTTTTTTGTAGAAATGGTATGAACTTATATGGTAAAATTGAATATTGGAAATTGATTTATCATGATATTTTCGATAATGGGAGAAAAACTATTTTTTCAGTTTATGAAGTAAAATTTTAATGACCCAATTTACGATTCACAGTAATCTAATAATAATCGTTAGAAAATTATTTATTTTTAATTTTGTTCGATTAATTGTCAATTAAATTAAAGGGTATATTACTTAGATATCCAAGAGTAAGCGCTCGTCCAATTTCGCCATATTCTTTTAACTTCTCTATATCATCTTTATGAACCAATGACGCCCAATGGCCTGCAATTTTTTCGTAAAGATACTTCATCTATAAATAAATAAAAATAATATTAGTTGTTACATTAAAATGTACCTTTAGAGAAAATGAAATACGTACATAATAATAATAATACTGAAATGGAGGTACTTTTTACATTTATTTACCTCAGTAAATGCACGATATGTATAAAGAAAACATTTAAGTACAAGAGTTGTTCACAACAATTCTTCATATTTTTATACACATTCATTTGAGAATGTATTATTAATATTCTGTTTTTATGAAAACCATTATCAATGAAATTTATGTAACATATTTTACCCTTGATTCAACTCGAAGAAAACTTATATACTTGATCTGGCAGCCGGTGAAGTATATAAGTGAGCCTATAACTTCGATGACGATGTCTATGTCCTTTCCCCATTCTTCGATGAGTCTTATCACCTGCGCAAATGATTACTCACAAATTTTTCTCCAATTCTCTCTGATTAAAAACACTCTTGATGAACCTCCCTTACCTGTGGTATAATCAATGAGATAACCAGGCATATGACGGTCACGCGCTTTACTTTCTTCCTCGTCTCCTCATCGTGCGGCCAGAGTCCCAAAAAATTCAGGAAAATCCGATTGGCATTGTAGTAGCGGCTCCGAAATATCTCCATTTATCTTTGATCTATCCTCTACTAAATCGAGTCATTCTCTTGGCCACTGATTTACTTAGACATCCTCGCGGGAGTAAAACTGGTGGCTGTATGTATAATAGAATAAAATGACATAAGTACTGGTAGGGTACGGTTTCTTTCCGAGAACAATTTTAAATACATTATTGATGAGTCCGACTGCCTTCATAATTCACGAATCTCTGGCTTCCAGACTTTAAAAAAAAAAAAAAAAACTATCGGTGAAGCCCGGATGTTTATTTTAGTTTCATAACGTCAACATAATACAGTATACATAAATTATAATAAATTCAAGTCTATTGTAAAAAGAATATCATTAGATACACGATATATTATATTTAGATATGAATTCGAGGTTGAAAAAACATTATCATCATTGCTAAGGGATTGGTCATCGTGATTTATCTTATGTTGTTTCTTAAGTTTTGCGGATGTATCTTCGTTCAGAAAAAAAACGATTTCATAAAAAATATTTCGAAATTTACTGTAAAATTGAAAAGGAAAGTGTAAAATAAAATTTTTAAATGAATTCTTTCTTAAATTTCCTTCGTACTTGTATCTTAACAATATGTCTCACATATTATATTTATAATAGTATTAAACTCATAATAGACGGCGGGGAGGAAATATTGTAAGCCAGTGCTTAAGTCACTTATTCTTATGGTAAGTTTTTAAAATAAAATTGAAAAAAATGCAGGAGAAAAAGGAAAAGAACACCAAATAGGAGCTATCTATAACTTGTAATTTTCTATAATAAAAATAAAAGTAATTTATAGAAATATATATGGCCGGTTCTCTGTCATATCGCAGATGAAAAATGTTTTTTTCGCTCAAAATTTTTTTATACTTTCTACTACTTATTTTGAACTACCATGAATTTTTTCAAATATTTAAAAGCTTTGTACCGGAGTTACGGAATGTCAAAGTTGTTAAATTCATGATTTTTTTGCAATTTTCAATCTTATTTTACTTATATTAGATGCATTTTACAAAAATAATTATTCAGAGACTTTTTTATTGTAAAAGAGCTATATTTTTAGAAAATACAGGTTATGTAGGTCTAGGCGTAATTTATCAGTACAAAAAAATGATTTCAGTATTCAAAATTGAGTTTTCATATGAACTGATCACTGACCCAGGTCTCAGGAAGTTCATGGTAGTAGCTGAAATATGTAGAAATAAAGCGCAACTTGATGTAGAATAGTGCAAGCCTTGATTTTCTTTAAAATAACTGAAATATCCTGAAATTTTATTAAAAATGTCATTTTTCGCTTATAGTTATATAGTAATAAATATTACTTTTTTCCATTATTATGCCTTAATTGGTAAAAAAAAGTAATGTTTTTACAATATACAAGAAAATATTGATTGAAAATTGCAAAAAAAATCATGAATTTAGCAACTTTGACGCTCCGTTACTCCGATACAATGCCTTCAAAAAATTTCAAGCGAAAAAAAAATTTTTCATCTGCAACATAATCGAGAATCGGCCATATATATATATATTTTTTTTGCTACAATCGTTTGAAGTAAAAAGTAGAAATAAATATATGATTTGCCGATTTATAAATATTTTAGGGGATTGCACCACTTAGCCCTCCGAAAGTATTATGTGTTTCAAGAATATTTATTTTAGCAACAAAACGTTTTTATTTAAGTACATTAATGTATTATACTATTATTAAATTACGAAATATATTTTTTTCATTTTTACTAAAATGGCAACTTGCTAGGTGATGAATCTTTACTACTATTATTGCAAAAATAGATGGTCGTGCTGTGGTATGATAACTTATTGTTAGTCTAGATTCAAATTACAACAGTGAAACGAAAAATTTTGTTTCTTTGATCTAAGAGCTAATGAAAAGCGTAGCCCTTTTTAAAATAATACATTTTTATATACAGTATTAATATTAAGTAAAAATCTATAGTATTTCTCTAGACAACAATATATATTGCTTGCATTAAGATGCGATTTAAACGAATTGATTGAAATTGACAAAGCTAGAGTGTTCATCAACTTGCCCAACAACCATATAATAACGAGAAAAATTCATCTAAAATTTTCGTTAAGGTCTAGCCGCGATTAAAGACGATTTTCAACGTATCATTTTCAAGTATATAAATAAAGAGTACTCGTGAAAAATTAAAAAAGTGACACAATAATTCCGTTTTTTGCGTAGTTTTGTGTGAGTAGTAAAGTGGTTTTAGAATTGAATTTGCAAATATAATTTATTTTGGCAATAATGTACAAAAAAGTTTAAGTAAAAATCAAAGGTGCTGCTCGACCATTTTGTATCTGTTTAATCTTCTCATTATGGTTTTTTGGTAACCAGTATTTCGTAAAGTTTCTGTATAATTCATTTTGCAATGAACGGATTATGAATAATTTGAATAAACGAAGTACTCACTTTATAATCTCTATGTCTAATAAATTTTAAAATGGTCTTGATAATTATTAACTTTGTATACTGGTATCTCCTCCTAAAATTAAAAAAGGAACAGATTGAAAAAGATTTCAGAGTACTATTGGATTTTGTTAGGTAGTGGTATCTACTTTGAAACTAATTAAATTTTGTCACAAAAAATTGATTTTGTTAGTTAAAGTGCCGTTTTTTCAAGTTATATCGTTACTTTCGTTATAAGTATATGAAAAGTAGTAATTGTAAAAACTTTTCATATTATACGTAGTCTTTAACTATATTATTTAGAATTGAATCGAATTACTAATAAAGTTAAAAATCATGTATTCATTTTTGATGCAGAGAAGAATTTGTATGTGACGAAATTAATAACAGAGTTTGAACTTGGAAAGAGAATAACTCAAGGCTTTTGTAAAGAAACGTTTAGTGTAGTATGTATACGGTCTATCGATAAGTGCTACGAGTGGATCAACACTAAAAAATGTAAAATAATCATGCTATATTGAAATGATATTTCAGACATATTACTGCAATATAGCTTTATTGCCCTGAAAATGTTAAAATATTACGTTATATCACAAAAACGTTTTAGCTATATAATGATTGTATTGTAGACAATAATATGTCCAACGTAATAGCAACATGAACAATTAAAACGTAAGTACTATATGCGCTTCTTTAGGAGCTTTGATGGAGCGGCGAGTGATCGATGTTGCGTTCGCCAGCGTTAACTGAAAATAATCGTACCAATCCACTTGCACTAAGCGGCGAATCTCACCTTTTTGTAAGCGTGCAACGCGATGTAGTAAAATATAGTAAGTAGCAAGAAAAAATGTTGTTGGGAACGGTCTGTGGCTCAGGCAGTTAAGGCGTCGATTTGTTTACATCACAGTAAATGTCGCACCTAGCTTCCTAAAACAAGGCTGCTCGAGGTTGTGAGTTCAAATCCCCGTCACTGCTAAATTCAGCGAGACGTTTATCCAAAAAAATGTCTACTGGTTTTTTCGGTGGCGGAGATCGAGCTCACGACCGTCCATTCCTACATTTCAAAACGCACAGTACCAAACATGAGTTCCTAATAGTTATAACACGTCGCTAATACTCAAAGCGGGGGATGCGACGCTAAATAACCAATTAAAAATAATGTTGTTGCATCAAAATATTAAAAATAAGTTTGTTGTCGCTGTGTTTAGGAATCTTATAACAAGTAGGTTCGTTTTCTGAAAGGTCTTGACGTTTTCTACACGGTTAACAATTTTGTGTAAAATATGAATTTTATATAGTTGAAATTTTGTGTAAAATATTAATTTACTTTAATTTTGTTTAATACTTTTAATCTATAGAAACTTGTGTAAAACGGCGATTTTAAATCTGTAAAAAAAATCTTGGTATTTTAGATCACCTCAAACTCTTTATGTGTTTTTTTTTTACAGTTACTACGATGCATTGAATTGGATTCAGCTTGTCGTATTCGGACTGATACCAGCGATTTTCTTGCTTATAAGCAATGGAGTTTTAATTTTTACTGTTAGAAGGACTATTAAGCAAAGAGAACTTCTGTTGAAATGCAGGCGACTACGGGAGGGACGATATTTGTGCGTAAGTTAATCAATTTAAATAAACTTCACTCTGCGGTTAGCTTACGTCGAACTTATATTATGATAGTATTGTCCTATACCTATCGAAAATTCTCGTGGTGAGAGATCATACATAGTAGGTGGTATATAATCATACCACACGCGATTGATCATGAAAAAATCGAAATACTCCACGTTCTACTATATATGTCTATATGCTACACAGACTAACTGTTTTATGGAAATATTATATTTTCTAATAAAAGTTATTATAATTTAATTTATTAACGGCTTTACTCAGTTTATCGTTCTTGTTCACCTCCTGCATGATATTTTGATCAACTCATGATTTTTATAAGATAACGAACCTTACGAATATAATCCTCAAATTGCGGTGCTCACTTATGTGTGTAAGTGCGCGCGTGTGTGTAAATACATATATATTATTTGACCACCTTATAAGACAAAAAATTTTAATTGCACTTAATATTTTCTTTTTCTTTCTATGCGGAAAAAGGTGATCTTACTTACCACAAAAAAAAAATTCATAAAAATATGAGACTGCCGAGGAAAATGTATATCTGATGAATTTTGTTATTTACATTAAAATATTATGTATAGAAGGTAAAAGAGGATTAAGATGCTAACTGAGTAAAACCACGTATTATTTTTTTCATAGTTAAACATGTAAACTCATAGAAGTTAGAAAATAATCTTGAAAAATAAATTTTCCAAATCAGGATATTGTAGAAAATATTAAACATTTTAAACTGGGTGCAGTTTTAGTGCATCGAAAAATAAAAAAAAAATACATTTCAAATCATTTTAAGAGAAGAACATATTACAAATCGCTCAGTGATATGACCGCTGTACTATACAGTTTGGTCTGAAATAAACGATGATTTATAATATTTTTATAATTCGCTCTAGCCGAGTCATATACTATATAAATTTCTGTACATCTTCAGGATCAATCGAAGCTCACAATCACCCTCGTTGGCATCGTATTCCTCTTTCTGATCGGCGAAGTACCGACGCACCTGGCTTCCCGACGAAGCGCTGTTTCAATCCTTTACGGCGGCGACCCGCGACGAATAGACAGACATGTCATGGAAATGTAAGTCTCTTTTGCACGCTTTCATCAATTCTACCTCTACCTGAATAATCAATTGTTATTCTCATATCTAGCTTTCGCGTAATTGCTACGCTGCTCAACGCCATCTCGTGCTCCGCCAACTTCGCTTTGTACTGTCTGCTGAATCCACGATTTCTGACTGCGCTGAATGCCATGCTCAGATGTCGTAGTGGGCAGGAAGCTCGAAGGGAATCACTGAGAATCACGACAATCAAGAATTTACAGAGTGATGGCTCATGCAGTAGAACGCCGACGAGGGAATGCCCATGGCAGTTTTAAAGTGATGAAGCCAATAACATACACTGATGATCAAGACTTACTATCGGGGCTCGTATGATAAATATTTTAATTTTGGAAGAATTTTATATGTGGATAATTTTGTATTTCGATTAACTATACTTAGAATAAATACAATTTGTTTCCAAAAATTTACTTTTAGAGTTTTCGGTAAAGTTATACTTCCACTTGATCGATAATTCTTTTTCATGAGTAAAAGAGTAATTCGAAGAACGTGTAAAACATGGTGTATTATCATGGCTCCAGTGTTTGAGACATTGTATCGCTCACTCGTTAAACCAGGCAATTATCTTAGGTGCCAGACTTGAGCAAATCAACCAAGTCGAGTTGGTGTCTCGATCGGGGCAAGCGAGCCAAATAGGTGATGCAGCGCGATAGACTATAATGTGAAGTGCAACTTTTAAATCCAGCCGGAATTGTTATCACAGATTGTTAAAATAAAGCGGACGATTTTCACATCTTGTGTGAAGAATACCAGCAGCGAATAAGTTTTTGCCTCATAATCTCCGTAAATAAAATAATGCAGAATTTATAGAAATCGAGTCAGCGAAGAGATAATTGTCAGACGAGAAAGCAGATCGTGCAAAAAGACTTGAATTCAAAACTAAATGCTACCGATTTACCGGACTGACCGCAAAAGTCATCTCTGTGTCCATTGAATTGTAATAAAAACCAAATTGAAACACAATTTTCTCATCAAAAATAATATTACCGATTTTTTGGTAATATTATTTTTATTTTATTTTATTATTGTTACAGGATGTAAATAAATTTTAATATAAATTAATGATTTACAGTGAAAAATTCGTTGTATTTTGTGAACAAAGAAAATATAATTTATGATACAAATATATATTATCAAATGAAAAATAAATTATTCTGAACACTAACATTGTAAATTCTTCAAATTTTTCAAAATTACCATACTTGACATTTTCTCTGTGGATTCATTTTTGTGCCAACTGCACAAGAGAAATCTCTTGCAAAGTCTTCATTATTAGCGAAGGGAAGTATTACTCTGACTTCATTTGGAGGATGCGGGTCCGTCTTCACCAATTCTCGAAGATATTCATTATTAGGTTTACTACACCAAACTCTTGCGGCACTAATCCAAAACATCTGTTCTGGTGTATAGTCAAGACCAGGTAGACGCTTTTCTACAACGTTATTATCTTGTATCCATTTTTTATATGCTTTATAAGCTAACGTTATGCCTCCGTTATCAGCGATATTTTCTCCCAAGGTTAATCTTCCATTAACCTAAATCAAAACATATAGAATATTAATATTTTAATAATTGTTTAAAATGGTTTAAAATTATAGTTGTTTAAAATTATATATGTTTATAATTAATGCGTACAATAATAAATGCAATAAAAATTCATGGTTTCTTGAAAATACAAAATTACTATGTATCATATTAAAAAAGTAGGCAATTTTCTTACATTGAGACCGATTTGTGAAAGAGTGTACTCGCTGTATTGAGTTTGCATGCATTGCGACTTTTCTTTCATTCTATCAGATGTGGTTTGATCCCACCAATTTCTATAGTTTCCATTTTTGTCATATTTACTTCCATCGTCATCAAAACCATGAGTAATTTCATGACCTACTACAAATCCTACAGAGCCGTAATTTAAATACTGTGGTCGGTCAAATTGGTAAAATATATCTCTTAATATTCCAACTGGCAGAACTAAAAGAATTAAATAAGAAAAGATTTCGTCTTACTACATTTTATTAAAATTCGTAGAGTAATACTGTTTCTAAGATATTATTTTATAATGAAAAACGATGTAAAGGTATAATAATTGCAGGTGTTTGAAATAATACTGAAAAAAATTAGCGGGTCCGCTTTGCTCATCGTGACACCTCTTTGGTCTTTATGTCAAAACTTCATTTTTACATGTTAGGCACGGCCATTACTATCCAGGAGAACCATTTATTTCAACAGATGTAAAAAACTGTTACATCTCAAATACTAATACCTATATATACGGGGTCATTTCATGACAATTGAACACTTAAAAATTTTAAAATTGCTCACAATTTTTTTAACGGTTCCAAACTAGTCTCAGAACATAAATGTAACATTTTAGAGCAAAATATGCAACCGTTTAAGAGTTAGATTTTTCGAAAATTTTTATGATTTTTTAACTCAAAAACATAACACTTTTTGTATACTCCATTATATGTGAAAAAGTTTACAAATTCCAAGAAAAATTATTAAAAATGATTTTTTTATTAATACAATTTTTTTTTGGTAATCATATTTGAAATACAATATTCAAACTGTGAAAAAAGTGAGTGCGACGTGATTGATTTTATAAAAAAAAAACTAAAAGATTTCTTAAAATATTATCTTTAAAATAGCACTATCCCAAAAGTAGAATGAGACCACTGAAAAAGTTAAGTGCATTACTGTAAAAACAGTGAAAATAATGCTTTGTAACATTTTTAAAAAATCATAAAAATTGAAAAATTTGTAAATTGTCGAAAAAATCTAACTCTTAAACGGTTGCATATTTTGCTCTAAAATTTTACATTTATGTTCTGAGGGTAGTTTGGAACCATTAAAAAAATTATGAGCAATTTTTAATTTTTGAAGTATTTAGTGGACATGAAATAATTTAAATATATAAGTTTTATACATGAAATAACTCAAATATATAAGAAGAAAATTCTCTTGAATTCTAACCGAAAATTTTCTGTCTCATAATTATCTAGTCGTTAAAAATTATTTATATAAGCCTTATTTTAATATATAAGTTATATTGAAATATTATCTATAACTTTTGTTTAAGGTCAAAGTCTGTTGAATAATAAAACAAACTTGACCTTTTTTGGTATATTTTATGTATAAAAACTCGATTTTATAGGTGTAACTCGTAAGGAATTAATTTTACGAAAAAATGTTCAATATAAAAAAGTTTTGTTTTCGTATTATCTGTAACTTTAGGTTGAAATTTTTTATGTAAAATCATATCTTGCTAATTGAGAATTAAAAATCGACTTTTTTAAGATCCATTTTGACGTTGAAAATCGTTTTTACGGGTTCAACTCATCAGAAATTGATTGAGGTAAAAAAACTTTCCATTTTTATCTTTTTTAGCCGTATTTACAGTTGTATTAGCAAGTATTATTTGTAGTGAATATTGTCCAACAAAATGAAGGTGTATTTTGATTAGCTTTAGCAAATAGAGGTGTTTTTCTCGACATTATACTTAAAAATTAATTTTTAAAAAGTTTTCTTTATGCGACTATTTTTTAATGTTTTAATCAATCTTTCTCATAACAGGGCCACTAAAAAGGTATACTTAGAGAAATATTTTTTTTTTTCAGAAAACGCTTAAAAGGCACTCCCCCTAAGTGAAAAATGGTTTTTATACATTACATTTTCAGTATTGGTATTTCGACAATTTTCGCTCTAATGAAATTATAAGGCTCTTCCGAATAGCGATCGTATCTAATAATACTTACTTATTTTGTTCTTCAGTAGATTATAAAAAGCATTTACTACTGCTACTTGTGCTTCATCTGCCCAATGTTTAGCACCTCTCAATTGTTTATAATTTGCATTTCTCACAAACTTTGCAATGTTAATATATCCATTCAAATAGCTACCAGCTTCTATGTCAAGATCCTTATAGTATTCGTCTACTTTTGCATCATCTAACAATTCATCAGGATAAGCAACTGTTGCCGTCATGGCATTAAGTTTTTCTAAAGCATACTTTCTTGTGTTTTTATCCATCCAATCAATCTATAACGTATGTATTTTTTCATCAGAAAATAATATATATTTATTAGAGAAAAAACAAAGATATTAAATTTAGTTACTTACTGTTTGTAAATTATCTTTTAGTTGATTTTTTAAATTGGTTACAATAGAGTTGATATTGTCCTTTACTTGCTTATTGAAATATTTTCTTACATACATAGCACTGATGGCAACGTTTAAACTCTCGGTTACTTTGTTTATACAAACTGTTTCTCTCTTCTCCACTTTGTTTATGCCTTGTGTTACCTTCTTAAAGTCCAACCTTTTATTATCAAATGCTTCAGGCAAATAATCAATTAAGTCTTTAATTTTCTGCCATATTTGATAATTTGCAAGTACTCTAGGAGATGTTCTTCTTATCAGTTTTCCAATTTCAGAAATATATTTTGGATCTTCTATTTCAACCGGTTCATTCTCATCTACAGTGATATTAGCTGGATTTAATATTTTATTAAAAAGGTCCGTCCAAGGAAAATTTTCATCAGATTCTGATAACTGTTTTAGAGTTTTCCTACTTTCAGCTGGTGAAACGTTTCTCAGATCTTCGGGAAGCAGTTTAATCTGCTCAGTAAATTTTTCGAATAAGATAAATGATTAATTTTAATAGAAAAATATACGTTTAAAAAAATATACATACTTTATGAATTTCTACTTCAAAATTTAAACAGTCCTTCATCTCCTTAGCTGCAGTCTCTTGATTTGCACCAAGCATTGTAGCAACACTAATCATGAAAGTTTCCAAGGCATCGAGATATTTTACATCTTCACCGAAATACGCTTCAGTAACTGTTAATAAAGCACTTCCCATCTAAAGTAAATTTAATTAATAAAATTATTTCAATAAAATTCTGCTCCATAAGGTTTTAATGTAAACACATTTTTTAAATAATGGAAAGCAAAGCGTTTTATTCTTGAATTCTACTAACTTTAAGCATATTTTTGGTGGTATCGAGGGAGTCAGCATCGATATATGGATTAATTGGAAAAGATGACTCCAAGCCCGCTTGGTGAATTTTGTCAACCGTATCTATCCATTGATAATTGTCCGTTTGCCAACTATCTCCTTTTAACACTGGCCAACCTCCTAATTTATCCAGGAAATCGAGAATTGGTTTTGTGCCTTCTTGTTCTATTCGAGCTATAATATCATTATGTCGTTTGTACTTATTTTATTGATAACAGAAATTATTATGACAGAATATATAAATGATGTTTTTTTACATTTATCGATGCAGTTTTGATAATGTCTTTTGGCGTTTTGAACAGCTCTTAATTCGTTCGGTGCAATTTCCAATTTTATATCTTCCTGTATTACCCTGTTCAATTCTTTACCAATAAGATAGAATTGAGTCAGTTCGGATGTTTCTTCGGGTATTGAATGTGTTTCAATAAATTTTCCACAAGCAAATTGATAAAAATCGTTACACGGTTGTACATTTGTATTGATGTATCGCAAAATGCTATTAGCTATGAAATAAGATATTGTAAGTTGATTAATTTGTCGATTTAGTTGTTATATTTATATACAATATTTATATACAAAATACATTTTTCCCCAACGGCGGGTGCAAAGTTTGAGTTTTCAAACTGATTTATATGCAAAAAGTAGCAGTTTCTTAAATGCTTGTACAAATGAGGTTCCAATTCTCTTTGTTCGGACGACAAAGAATACTTATGCGAAATTCACCAATACCAATGAGAAAAGTTAAAGCAAAAAAAGGAGCGAATCTGAATCTCAAAGTACGGGCTTTGTTGGAAACGTATGGAGTGAAGTCCTTCTTTCATCTAAATAAAAAAACTACTGTCAATATATTGACGTTTAACTTCCTTAAAGTAAATGTTCTTAGCAAATGCTATTTGAAAGAATAGAAAACAAAATTTTCAACATTGAATATCTTGAACTGTAAAAATTCTATTCTAGTGTTCTCTTCAATAATCGCAATAAGTTGGCAAATTAAATATTATTTGGGTAGCAATTAAAGTATTACAAACAAATTTTTCTCAATAACATAAGCCGCCCTGTAGGTAATTTAAAAATTAAAAAAGACATTTTTGTCATTGAAAGATTTTTCAAGAAAAATTTTTTACATTAAGTTATATTCGCGGTAATATATAAAAAAATTCAAAATCGTCTCTTTTTGTTATAAAGCTACTGTTAAAATTTTTGCTAAGCCGCTACTGTTAAAATTTTATTACATGACTGTATTAATCACTTCTTTAAATATTTGTGTACTAAGGGTTTACTACCCGTTAATTCTCTAAAATAAAATAAAATAAAATAAAAAAATAAAGCAGAAGAAATCAATAAAAACTATCAATCAAGGTACCGAGTTTTTTTTTTCTAGCTTCGCATTGACAGGGACTCTCCCAGGTAGAGTATAGCGGAAAGCTCATCGTATATAAAGAGAATAAAATACTTGTGGTGGGCTAGAACTGGATATGGGTAGGCATCCGAAATGTAAGAAATAATTTCACCATCGATTCTGATCGTGTGAATGTTTAACCCAACTTCGATGGACGGTATAGGCCCAACGGATTTTGGGGGGAAGGACAGTCAAAAGAACGCTGTGGCCTACCAGGCTGGTGCAGTAGAAGTGATCACTTCGCAAACAAAGAGAATTTGTACTTCTGGTAATCAAAGACAATGAAGTTAATTTATACATGAAATAAAAAAACATCAGCATGAAGTTAAAAGTCATGATGAGGGCATTTAAAAAATTCGCCAAGTTGAAACCTACATAACTAGATGCGCTCAGAATAAAGAAGTGTGGTGAGTTCTTGTATGTTGACATTCTATGAACCATTAAGAGGGTACCTGACTTGAAGACTCTGTAGAAAAAGGTCACGCGCATAAGGTGTATCAAGACGGAACAGTTGCTCTTGAAGCTGAACAAGCTACCGAACCACATGTCAGCGAACCAAGGGACAGTCTCATTGCGAGTGGTTCGTACTTATCGTATTGCTTCTGACATCGCTCTTTCGATAACTGCTTCGTGAGTAGTGTGGGAATAAAGTACTTTGCAAACACCTATCAGTTTGCGAAATTAAGCTTTGCGCAGGCTGTTTAGGAAAATGTTACTTATTAACACTAACAAAATAAATTTTTACAAACCTTCGTTACGGCAAGCATCAGTTAGACATTGGTCATTTTTATTCCGAGTGGGTGCAACGGTACTTCCTTGTAATTTATTTTGAAATGTATATAAAATGGATAAATGTAAATAAATTCTATTGAAAAATATTGTATAAGAACTCGTGTATGATTGCAGGTAAATTGGATCTGTTTAGGTAAATAGAAAAGTAAACGAAGCAGAAGTGAGTGGGCCAGCCACCACGTATACGCGTAATGAGAAAGAATTAATTTTTAGTTTAATGTCAGCTTCATTAGAAACTACACGAGACTTCATATGGGTTTCTAACTATCTATAAACACTGAAAATTCATATGATATCTCGCATTAAAATATTATATTAATTTTTTGAGTAGGAAATGCTTTTCTAGAGTGTAGTGAATATTTTGCGTTGTTTTCTCATGATCAAATGATAGTACTGTGTTTGGCCACGAAAACAACAATAAAACGTTTATACGAAAAACACAATCTAGCAATTATATGAAAGTGTTTAAAGATTTCAAGTTATCGACGATACTTCATAATTTATTTGTAATGCTACAATTTCCTGAATCTCTATGAATTACTTGTGCTAGAAAAATTCCGAATATTTTGTAGTTTTCATATTGATCTTTGCTACTTTTGACTTCAGTCAATATGACGTCCCTAAACATGGAAAAAATTTTTAAAGGGAGTTGGATTTTAAAGCGAACATAAAAATTCCACGTTTTATAGCAAATGTGATGATTTGTTACAACTTAATCATGTTAAAAATTCACATTTCTGAAAAAAAATGTTGAAAATTTCAAATTTTTTGCAATAATTTGTTATAACTTTTTTTAGTGAAGTCGTAGCCCAATTCTGACTATGAAATTCGAAAGAGGAGGCTTCAAACTATCCGAAACGATGCTTTTACATTTTTTTTTGGGCTGCTTATATAAAAAGTTAGAACGCAGAAAACTCGAAAAAATCTTGGACATTTGGGACGAAATAGGCTAAGGCGTTGAGATTTAATATTTTAGTTAAACCGACCTTATTATTTCAATAAATTCTTTAACAACATGTTTGCGTCATACTTCTTATCAACTTGATCACGCCATGAGTCGGGCACCATAAACATACCCATTTAATAAGATTTCTATTGTAATAAACTTTCGTGTATTTCAATAGTTCAGATTTTAAAGACTTCTGTTTAACTAAAAAATAGGCAATAAACGGTGAATCTAACCTGACTACGTTAAGCTTTTAAGAGAAAAAAGTAGTAAACTCCAGACAACTTAAAGAATTTTTATTCTTAAAAATTCTAAATTCAAGTCTGTTACTATTTAAATGTTATTTGCTTTCAGGAACTTGATCAGCAAATTAGGCGTGAAGCTTATTTCTATATTTTACATAAATATTTTCTTAAAAAAGAACAAAATCATATTAAAAATAATTAACTGTATTATTTTACATGAAAAAAAAGTTCTTCTATTTACTAATAATTCAGTATTAAGTCTCATAATAGTCCATAACAATAACCTATAACTTTCTCATTTCAATCGTTTTAGTACAGAAAATGATGCTACATCAAAAACAAAAAAATTAATTTCGTTTATATATCTGGCTGTCGATTGAAAGTTTCAAAATCTACTATTTGATCATGAGAAAGAGTCATGAAATAAAGTTGTACAATGTTACAAAATCATATAAAGATGATCCCTCGCCGGTAGGAAGGTATGAAGCAATTTTACGTCATTTTACCAACTAAATGAATGTCTTTAAGATATCTAAACCAATGGTGTATATTAATAAAGATATCTCAAAATTTTGATGGAATAGAAAAAATCTTACTTCCAAACGTACCTTCGGTAGGTAATTTTCCCGCATACGCTGCTTCGGAACATAGTAGAAAAATTAAAATTCCAGATGCCGATATCCTATGTGACATACAAATGTTAGAAATTCATATATTATGAATAAAAATTCCATGTAATAAATCTGCAGAAATACCTGTAACACGTTTCTATAATGTTTTCATCCATATTAAAATTGTGCAAAAATTCCAGCAGAAAATGTTTTATATTTTTGAAGAACAAAAATTAATTGTTAACATTAAATAGTTGAAATAAGTGACTAAAATATCCAGTACCTATGGGTGTCTATTCGCATAACATTTATACTGAGCGTTTTAATCATTTACTGTGAAATAATTTCTGCACAATTTTCTTTCTAACAAAAATTTTGTAAACATTTTTTATAGATACTACGATACTACGATAAAATTTCTTACAGAAATGTCTACAAAAATTAACTTGCTTAATTAACTCACCAAAAAGAAAGTACCATTGTACTTGCTCCTCCGTTTCTATATTATTTCAACAAACAATATTTGAAATTAAAACAACTTGAAGAAAATATTTTAAAAACTTCGAATACCGTACTGAATGTTCACAAAACGGTAGTACAATTGAATTTGTAGCTCATATTAAAATGTGCTCATTTTATGTATTCGAGGTTTATGTCGACAAAAAGTAATATTATTGACATTAACTGTTTTGCAATAGATAACAGAATTTTGATGTATACGTCCATTGTAGTATTGAAAAATTAATTTTTTGACAAATATTTTGTTAGCAGCAAAGAATCATAGGCAGCTGTTAAATAAACATCTTACGATCTTCTTATCGGTGTAATTCATAGGGCGATTCATTGAGTCGCAGAACACCATCCAGTAGATACACTAGTCATTGACAAAAGTCATGACTATGACTCATAAGTATCGTAAAAACATATTACTTAAGCGATAGAAAATACCACGTGTTCCGTCCACTTATCCACGTAAGCTGTCTATGCACTAACCGAATCACTTAATACCATAAGAAGGTTTTGTTTTCGTGTTGGAAGATATTCTTAATATTTAATACAAAGGAAACTTAAATTATTATTATATTTTTTTGATATTATTATAGCATAACGAGACAAATATCTAATACAGAATATAATGTACAAGTTTTTTTACGAACAACGAATGAGTAGTTAAGTATAAAAATTGAATAGTATAGAACACTTGATAATATTTTTAGATTGAGAAATACTGTTTTATCATCGATTGTTTGAAAGAAGTGAATTAAATGTGAAGTAACAGACAGATATTTATGATTTAATCAATGTCACAGCTCTTTCCAAATACCTGTATAATTTTAATCTTGTACTGAACGTATATAGAGATAAATAATTTAATTAATTCTTGGCATTTAGTGTAATTATTTTTAATTAAAGTTTAAAACTGAATGAAAACCGTAAAATTTGCGCAACGATATCAACGTAGGTATTTCCTATGTAGTCATAGTAATCGGAAAATAATTATGAGTAGGATAACCTTAGCGTTTTATTTAAAAAAATTTACGGTAATCTGTCTCACGGAGTCGATGGGAGGCCGACTCCTACGCTGACAAAGGGGAGAAAGGGGTTTACACACACAATCATACTCACGAATTCACCATTGACTCTATTTATTTATCACTCAACATCACATGAACTCCCGACAATTATAAAACGTGTGACTATGCCGCGCGTAGCCTCTCTATCGGAGCCCTTGACTCCGCTCACAATTAGGTGTGCACATCCGTGTGCTAGCCGATTCCTCGGCAGCCCGACGGGTACATTACCTTTCGCTCGCTCTCTATCGCACGTGCGGTAGCCTCATGGCCAAACAATCCAACGGCTAATTGTTTGTGATGACGCTCCATGATGAGATTTTTTTAAAATAATAAATAAGTTTTTATTCTCGCGCCGAATTTCCTTAGTTTTATTTAAGGGTAGAGTATAGTTGAAAAAAATGTTTTTATTTTTAAATAAAATATAAATTGTAATAGACGAGCATATATAACACAAAAAATAGAATTTTCTGCCAATTTTGATGGATTTTTATGCATTACATTTTAATTTATCCTTAAAACTACTATTAAAATACTATTTAATTCAAAACACTCCCTGCGTCTCAATTTTTGCTTCCTCCTAGAGGAATCTTTGTGATTTTTGAAAAATGTCTGTATGGATGTATGTGTGTGTGTCTGTGTGTGTGTGTGTATACGCCTGGATCTCAGCTTCTACTCGGTCGATTTTAACCGGAGAGTATTCATTTTCTTCGTTTTTGTTGTGTGATGGCGGGTCAGCAATCCATTTTTTTATTAGGCCGATGCGTTTTTGTTTTATTTCGAATTTTCGATTTTCTCAAAATTTATTTTTGCTTTTTTTTAATGATAGGATCAAAATATTTTAATCGG